>DWIY01000030.1:0-22396 GCA_018248615.1 Erynnis brizo brizo
GGCCTACTTATAGTAATTCATTGTTTTTAAATTCACATAATATACATTTTACTAATCAATTTAAAAGTTTTAACAGCGAGTGCAGCCCGTCAGCAACAGGTACCTTACCTTATAAATCTTTCGTATTTATATCATCTTAGAAGTACCTACATAGAAATTAGAATAGATATTTTTAGTAAATTATAGTCGAATATCGACTACTGGGCGATCACTAGTAATAATAATTTAGTCAGCCAACATAAAAGTCTACTTCAAAAACTTCGTGTTATAGATTTTTTTTAAGTATGTATGCTATAACTTTTATTTATTTGCTCCTTTAAAAGTGGTACAAAAGTTAACATATAAAACCTAAATACATAAAAACTGGAACAAACTCGCGGGAAACTGCTCTTACTTAACTTTTACGAGGAAACTTGATTTTAACGGTTTAATTACGCCTGTATTGTACAGTGTAATTTCATTCCTCGCCATCACATTTCGGTTACATTGTTTTAAATTGATATTGGGTCTTCACATAAAAGATACGGCCACTTGACTTTTGCGCCCTGAAACTAATTTGCCCGCAGACATGGAAATTACAAATTTCTCAAATAGAATTTTACTTTGCAACACAACTTTGCAAACCAAAATTCGTAGAGTTTATTTTCGGTGGGAAGTAAAGTTGGGGTTGCCATTTCAGGTTTTAAAAGTCCGTTTATTTAGAAACACTCTGTTTTGTTTGCCGTGGGGCCGCCCCGCGCCTGTCTGAGAACGATTTGTGACACTGAAACAAATGACGCGAACTCAATGCGCGATTGACTGGAATAAGTAATACACAGTCTCTACAGTAGGTAGAGGTAGATATATACATGAATAAGTTCTACAATTTGATTCTACATCAAATAAGTAACCAAAGGCATTTCAAGTTAAAAAAAACATTATTTATTAGAATTTTCTTTTATTTGCCCATGAAACAAATGACCTTCTATCTTATATTTTCCAGATTAAAACTTTTAAAATTGTAAAACCGTTTTTTAGAAACACGGTTTGGTCTTCAAATTTCCCATACCTAAAATATATATTTTTAAATAAACGTTTTTGCTCTCGCGCTATCCCACTTGCATAAAGGAAATAATTTATTGCGCTAAAATAAAATAAGTTATAATTATATCATAAATAAAGTAACAGAACCTAATTTCCAATATTTCCTAAAATTTTCCTTAACAATACCTAAAGTATTATTAATTATTATTTACCTAAATTACACATTCACATTACACCGAAAAGATCTTGTTGTGTATTTAGAGGCATTCTATAATATAAAAAAATCGAAAATTTCTTCTTATTTTGTTTGCATTTTGATCCACTAGATAGTTGCTAGTGCTACGAAGGCAGTAGATATCAAGCGGTATTCCCAAATAATTAACGAAGCTCATGTCATGACAACTATCTCATATTTCCAAACATGTATTATTTATTATTTGTACGTAATTTCATTATATGATAAGAATGTATTCAGGACTCGGAAACAAAAATGTCCTTGAGGAAATGAAGGGAAAATCCTCTGTTTGCGCGAAGGAAGTGTCAGATCTCCAGAGGCCGAGATGATTAACGTCTTTTACACGAACAGACGTTATTCTCCGTCACCACAATACGTGTAAATACGCCTTTGTTTATCGGCTGTTTTGATTGGATTTCATTAATAGAGAAGTAGTAGGAGAGTATGAAAAAGAACTAAAGAAAAACGTACTATGTTCATTTACACAAATCCTACTCGTATCAAGGGATTTGTGGAGTGCTTTGCAGTTTGTATTTTAAATGTCATTTTTAAAGCGATCCATTCGTTAGGACGTCCTATGAAGCAGAGTTTTATATTTTGACTGATTCAATTGAAGAAGTATCACATCAAGGTGATTGGGTTGGAATGGAGTACGTCAACTCTACAAGTGTTTTAAAAATACTGGTCTAAGTTTACATAATAGAGAACTACACAACATAAATGCAAGCAAAAATATATCACATCAATAAAGATATACAGATGTGAGAGTAGAGTAAAATGGTGATTCCAAATAAAAATACTACGAAAACTCTTTATTGAGTTTGTTGAAAAAGAAATAAAAACAATCTTTTTGCACTCGGTCTGCTAGCTGTACGAAATGTAAACTTGTAATATTTTTATTTTCAAAAACGCAGCCGGTTTCCAATTCATATCACACATTCGATGATATTTAAGCAACCTCGAGAGCCTGTTGCTACAAAATGTTGATATTTTTGAGTTTTTACTAACATAACTTTTTTAAAAGCATTTGAAGCTTACGTCAGTTATATTTTTTTTTACCAAGTGTAAATGGTTTATATTCGAATGTACGACTATATCTTAATTTTTGTGAGATAAAATTTAAACGCAAGATCATCTTTCATAGCACAACAACTCAAAAGTTATAAAACAAAGAGGAACATATTATACGAAAATCTCTCATTTCACGTCTCGAAAAAACAACAAAGGAAATTAGCCGTCAAAGTTCAAACCAAAAGATCAAGGCCCTTCTAAAACAATGGGAAGAGATCTCATTTCAAACCCCAATACGTTTCCGATATTCAATATACGGTTCAAACGGATCGTCTGTTCCATTATATGCATGTGTGTACCTGTAACGTTAATATCAATATGCAAACGCATGTCATACAAGCGTCACAAAGTCAATTACTTTCAGCCTATTTATATTATGTTTACAGTAGGTCTAACGGCCCGTTCACAACCTTGCCGCTGTGAGCGGCAGCTAAATGACTAATAATTCTTCTCGTATTTGTGAATTGACTAAAATTTAATCGTCTCCAGCTATAATGGCGAAGGAAAACATCGTGAGGAAATCTGCATATCTGATGCAATAGTTCTCCATAATGTTTAAAGGCATGTGAACTCCAGCAACTATCACTACCTAATTATCCAGCAACTACTAGTGGCCAGCGCGATGGTTAAGATTTCTATGGCTTTAGAACTTAGCCCATGGGCTAAGTTCTAAAGCCATAGATAGTCCATAGTCCTAGTCCATATCCTTCTAATGCCGTCAGGAGATCCGATCCAGTGCCGCGAGCATGAACACTACCGTCATAGTATTCGCACAGTAAATGTCAGTCGTAATGTGTCACGACATCTTCTGGCGACTTCATACGACTACTATAATACGAAGCTGCATAAGTTCATGGTCGAGACACTGATGTGGGTCACTAATGGGTTGCAGACGACGAGCGTAGAAGCGTCGCAGAGTCAATTTACTTCGGCCTATTTATATTATCCTTTCCAATTTAGGGCGTCGACGGCTTCAAAACATCTATTGGACGCACCGAACAAAATGAACACGTTGTTAAGCTGAAATCCTCTCGGGATTGCGACAAAAAATGTCTTGTGCCGTCAAGCCCAAAATATATAAGAAACACGTTTATTAAACAGCGTTGCTGACTTATCCGATGTAATCTCTAAGGCCCTTACGTGTATTCAAAGCATTTTCCCCATAATAACATCGTTAAACATAGCGGAAAGACAATCATACGAGTATGTCTCGGGAAATGTGATTTAGGGTTCAGAAGAATAGAAGAGTTACAAGTCGATTGTAAATAATAAACCATTATACTAATCGACCCGTTCGGTCGTTACAGAACGGTATAACAACAAACGATTAATTAACACAAGGTATAACAACACTATGCATACAAAAATATAGATAAGTTATTCAGACAACTTAGTGATTTCTATTTTCTTATAATTTTGAAAATTAAATAATTGGTTGTTATAATCATTACGAAGACCTAATATTGTAACGGTGAGTGTGCTTGAGTTACGATAAAGACAAAGTTAACAAGTACATGTGCCTTCCCGCAGTAAAATTACAATTTTACTGAAATACAATGTTTTCCTTAGAATCCTAAAATATGGTAGTAGAGAAAACATATAAAGTAGTTTTTACCTACTTCACAAAAATATTTCATATGAAACATTGCTAATGTAAATATGAATTTATTATTTCTATGTTTTTGAGCAAATAAAGTTTGTTCCGAAATCCTGTACCATATACTCTTGATGGATTTTAAAAAATTTATACTCAGATTTTATAAACTGAATTAGCTACCTTATAGTCACTTTTTCTATCCGTTTTCATAATCTTCGTCTGAGGATCATATTCTTAAGTCTGTTTATAAATTTTACGTTCGTGCGGTAGAAGTCAAAACGAAAGTAGTAGAAGCGAATACATTTTTTTACTATTGATATAATCTAGTCATATAACCTGCCACCAGCACCACACCAGTTCGGTCGATTTCAAATTTTGCATATTAAATTTAACGAAAGTAGGTACATAATTATACAAAATAATTAAGATAATTAATCTGAAAGCTACGCAAAACCTATAGAATTATAGATACTATAGAAAATTCAGCAAAATTGATGCCCAACATGAAGAGTAAATTACTGAAAGCCTTAATTTCCGTTCTCTTTACTGCCAGAAAGCTATCACATACTTAAACAGTTTCACTCAATTAATACAGGGTCCTGAATCGCAGTTCGCTAAAAGCAGTTTTATTCGATTTGGACTGCGGCGAGTAGGTCTCTTAACGTATTCCGGACGGCTCCGACTGACCTTTCAATATCAGCCGAGTCAAACCGTCTGTGTGGAAAAAGAAGTCGATTACCCTTGTTTACGCACAAAATAAAGTTTTCTTCTCATTGGCTCCGAGATAAAGCAGGGAAGAGATTAAATTCGGGTCGTGTTTGCAGTCAGACCCGCGCGCCCCATGTAAACGACCCTAAGTAAGGACACAAAAATATCATTTGGCATAGCGTAATGGGCTCTGAAGAAAGGTTGCTTTACGACTTCTTATTTGGCGTCTTGTAATGAGTTTTGCAACGAGAGGGTCGTTGAAACATCGCTGCTTTGATCTTAACACGCGATTCGAAACGTTCATGTAGTTAATGTTGTAGAAAAATGATTTTTTACACGTTTTCTTTTCCGCGTTTTTCCTGGAAGATGGCTTTCATTTTCATTTGTCAATATCTGAGAATGAAATAGCAGCTATAACAATAAGTAGAACCATTGACGCTCTCGTGGGGAGATATACCACCACCCTCTTATCGGCATGAGAAGCATGTTCTTTATTATTTATTTCACTTAAGAAGATGTGACTTCCTTAACTTCTAATACTTTAAAGTAAAGTACATAATTTTCAAGAGAAGGTAGCCACGACTTGAGAATACTTGTGAACTTGTTAAACTATCCATTCAACTCTCCTTTTTTGGAATCGGTATGTCCATTTGGTTTTTAAATAAAATTAATTTAAGGGAGAAAGAGAGTTAGGGAGTTCTTAGAAAGCAACCTTAAGCCTTATTTAATTTGTTACCTAAGGAAACTAAGATAAGCGAAAGTTCATATCCATAATAGAACTAACATAGTTAAGAACGTAGGGGGAAGTCAGGGGTTGAGACATGAGTAATTACATTATCTGCAGGTACAAGCCCTGATACGAGTGGGGAGGGGAAGTGAAGACGAAATTGTATCATTTACCGATGAACCTAAGTAGGTTATACAAAAAAAATATCAGTTTTTTAAACTGTGACGAAAAATGCCGAATGTTAAGTTAATACTTAACACTGTTGGCTATGTTGTAACACAAACATAAAATAAACATACCTTTTTGGATGATAAATAAAGTAGTAAACGGAAGTGCAATAACCATTATGTGGCTTTGTGAAAAAAAAATGGTACATTCTTGATTCGATTTGAGTTACTTTTATATCAAATAAAATTAATTACTTATGTAAAAATAATTTTATCAGGATGCTAGGTAGCCCTTTCATGTGTATCTCTGTATATTGTTGTTTAAATCATATCGTAGGTGAAAAAACATTTAACACAGAACCAACAATTTTAACTTCTATTAAAAAATAAGACAAAATGTAAACCTCCAACATTGTATTAAATGAGTGCAGAAATACCCACTTTTGGCTTAGTAGCGACTACAAAAGGCTCTAATCTCCGCCCAACTCAAATAAAAACCCCTTTACCTTGAGTTGCTTTTAGAGAAAACATCATCCAAGGCAGCTCGTGAGAATACAGTTTCTGAAAACCTAAGAATAGCTCTTTTAAGCATTTTTATCTCAATGCAACAATGCACTTAGAAGCAGAGATAAGAACTTACTAGAGGCGCTAAGTGTGAAAAAAAAGTCTAAGAGTATTTTCGTAACGTTTATTTTGTGTCCAATTTTATTCTGAATAAATAATAATTCTTTGTGAGCGGCACAGAGCTTTGGTGCTTTGAATTCATTCGAAGCATTATTATTTCCGTAAAATAGCAACGTTTATCACACACAATGGTATCGCTTGATACAAAAAATATTAAAAATATCATGACAAATATCAGTTTTCAGTTGCAGGTTTTATGTCTCTAAACGCCCAAAACGATTGAATGGGTAATTTACGGTTTTTTGTATGAATTTTTATTGGGAACACGCACCGTGAACATTTTATAGTTCATCAAAGTACGAGTACGTACCAGTATGTTTCTGGTAATACGATTTTTCATTTTTATTTTTATTGTTCTCATATTGTTAGGTCTCAATTGCTTTTGGATCTTTTAAGTAAAACTTATAAAGATACGCTAAAAAAGTACCTATTTTTACGAGTATGATAGCACAGATGATAGATAGCAATTTCCTTCAGGTGAGTGCACTATAACAGATGTGTCAGAGAAATTTAAAAATTCGAAATACGAAAATTATTTTGTTTTAATAATGTTAGAGTCGATTTTATTCATTTCTCAATATTAAAATAAACATTTAAAATTAATAGGCGATATTGTTTCCAATATCACGAATCAATTAGCGTCCATAATTGATCGTATTGTAGCTAAAGCTACTTTAATTTATTATGCATAAAAGATGCATCTCCTCGCATCGGTCAAACGGGATAATGGCGTCTGAGCCATGAATGGACAGCAATTAAATGATAAAGTGATTATATCGTTTAATTTTCCCGCGCATCATTAAGCTGTACAAACACGTCTTAATGATACGCGTGATATACGACGATGCGATGATGCATCATTAGAAAATACGTACCTAGATAATGAAACGATGCGATTCAATTGAAATAGCATTGTTTTTGATGCGTTAACGTAGGCACCTACCATCAATGAGGCTGTTAAAATGCAAATAGTTACTAATACTACTTACCTATAGTGTGTGTGAATATAAACTTTATTTCATTTATTTACTTAATTAACATTACAAGTTCAATAGTAAGTTATTCGCAATTTGTTCGTTGTAAACTACACAAAGTTCTAAAGTTCAATCATATTATACTCGTACCTACATCAGCTACAACCTACAGTAACCATAGAACAATACTTCGTACACCAGCTGGATTATACAAAAAGAATGATGGACAGTTTTTCGAGAAAGACGATTAAATATTTAATAACCGTAGGAGTTCTGGAGGCAGACCACGTTCAATTAGAGTCTAGGTCCGTGGGGACGAGGGATCATGATATCCCAAAAGATATTGCAGTAGATTTGACCACTCAGACGTGTCCATAGTAAATCTAATAGTTTGCTGCGTACATATAACAAGTGTTTTTTTTTATTTTTATTTGGACAATTATAGGTTATTTAAGTTTGGGTAATTTTCTATGAGTAACGTCAAGAATAATGTTACTTTCAACAACAAATTCTAACGCACGATTTTTCTGATAAGTTATATAAAACATTATAAAACATAGTTATATAAAACATTATATAACTTATTACTACACCACATTATTACTTTTGCGTGCTTTATTTTTAGTCACTGCAGGCTTACATTTTATGTAGAAGAACCATATTACGGAATCATTTATTCACCAAAGCACGAATTGGTGGGTCAGCGGAAAAGATCGCCTATACATTTTGCTTTTTATGCCAGGAGTATAGATGGCACAGAAATAAAACCTGGTAAGTAGAAAACGTCCTATGTTTCCGGGCCAACAATAAACCTCGCACGGTATTGCCAACGTAAAGGTAGGTAACAAGGATCCGGCGAGGCCAACTCAAAGTGACAGGATTACTTAAACAATGCCCGAGAGCCTTGAGATACCTTTGGTTAGCAAATCATTTAGCCTGTTTACTTATAGTTTTAGTTTTTGTATTGAAAAATAATTTCTCTTTAGGTTTTATTTCACTACTGCGGGCCATGTTGGTTTCAATGCTAACAGCAGCTCATGGGCATTCATACTCAGACTCAAACAAGGCCAATCTTAATAGTATTTTCCGCTGCTAAGATTGCCGCCATTTCATCGTCAAGCAAATCTCAAAATATGAAGAAGTTGCTTTTCCTCATCGGGGTATGACTAGGGAAAGAAGCAAGAGTTGAGCTCCTTTTGTCCTCACAATCTTCTAGATTTACTTTGTAGGATTAATATTAGGATAGTTTAGGGACACTTAAATCACCCAACACATACCTAGTTCTAACTTAATCTCAGGACCGAATAATGTTTCTAGAAGTACCTAACGTAAATTCAGTTCAGCAAAATTACTCGCACTAAATTTACAGAATGCCAAAGTAAATTTGGTCTTTACCTATTTAAGGCCTTATGTAGCTTTTAAATTTTAAAGCAGCGATTTGGATTTCTGGCTTTAAAAGGAAATAGCGAATATTTCAGTGGAGCTGAATCTGTGAAATCTGAACGCCGCTATTTATAAACGCCGGGTTCTATATTGTTCACAAAACATAAATAGTCTCCGACTTACAATGAATAAGCAATGCGACTAACAGACAATTGTTCTAGAACATTCAACTTGAAGCGAATTGTGGCATCGGATTAACTACTCAGTACGAACCAACGAAACTTCGACTGCGAGGGATCATTTCTCTCTAATATTCAATTTAACTTTGACACTTCGCCCATCTAACCAAACCGATGACAGCTTTTGTCACTTTCATTGCGGACTTTTTATAGTTACCGAGTTATTTTTAGTGCGTGCCTAAAAAACTTTTGGCAGTGAAAATTAGATTTTATTCCTTTTATGGCTGAAGTACGAGAATAATAACATCGCAAATTTCTTCCAAATTTCAGGAAAATTTTGTAGTAAATAATTTGGACTGAATATTTTACGATTAAATGTGTTAAACAGATAATGTACCCTTCAAGTATTACTAACATCCCATTAGGAAACACTTATTTACACATAAAGAACAATAACCGAATTTAACTCCGAAACTTTACTATGTACCTACCTACCAAGTAGGAATATGAAATTACAAGATGAAACGCCCGAATTTCAATCTTACTTGCCATATTTCGATGTACAGGAATAATCATAAACTTGTTCGGCTGCCGAACGTTGAGTAAGTTCCACTTGCTAAGTGTAACGATCCCAACAACTAACTTCTTGAATAGAAACGAGTTTCTATCAATTTCCACACATACGGAGTTTCAAATTTGTTCCAATAAGACCTACGTGTAAAGGAGTAAAGATTAAATTTGGCGTCTTTGTTTCGAACTTGCATCACATTTAGATTTTGTCCTAGTTTGCCTTCACTCATGGGTAGAGTCTTAACCCACCGAGAAGCAACATGTTCTTCATATCTTTTGCTTTGATAGGTAATGTGATTAGTTCTTTAATTCTTTTCAAATTATAAACTTTGATACAGAAAATGTTTAAAAGTTACGCTGCAGTTGAGATATCAAGATCTTTAATGTTTAAAGGTGAGTATTATTAATGAAAGTAAAAACATAAAAGTCACAGTTCAGAAACAAAATAAGCTGAAACCTGTAATTTATTATTTAAACATTTATCGTACTCGTAACACGTTCAGTAGTGACACTGATTTAGTTGTCTACAACGCCACTGCCACGACGACAGACGGGCACAAGTTAAAATTCTGATAGTGACAACTTGCGACTTGCGTGCCCGGCAACTATTTGTCCAACTTGTCTCCTTATAATGCTGTCTAAATCTTGACCCTCAAGTTAGGTTCCGGTTTAGTGTAAATGGTAAAAATAAACAAAGATTCTTAAAGATTCTTTATTGTTAAGCCCTGTTATTACTTAATATTCATAATGACAGAGCTTCTTGATCGGGAACCCCGAAATTTCAAGTTAAAAACGTATTTTTTTTTATTAAAAAACACTTGTGCCTATTAGCATCATAGCACGCAAAAAGGAAAACTTCAAAGGTTTTACTCTAAAAACCTCTTTCGTTTAAAGTTTTAGGTAAAAGAATTAACCCTTGAAATAATTAAGTATACTTAGTGCTTTACTTTTAATATTATTCCTTAAGTCTCGCTTTATCCTTTGACCAGACCCTAGTGCATTTGACAGGCAATTTTCTACAAGATAATAATGTGTATAATTTTCTGTAGCCACTAATATAACGACTATAAACTTCAACATATTTATTTCTGTTATACTCGTGAATGTAACAGTTAGTAAAAAAAACTTTAAAATTAACAAATTACCTGGCTGTATTACCAGACTAGGTATGTAAAAGAATTCTGTGAGGCATTATGAATATGAGGATGACTACATTGACATTTTAAACTGCCGCAGCCCTCACAACCCGCCGCAATTGAATTCTAGTTTGTTATTTCTAGATTGCTAGAATTTGTTTAATAGTCAAAAGTCGAGTCCTTTTCAAATGCAGACGAAAGAAGAAATTTATCATAAACTTTTTCTTTGCACCATTCAAGCAAATGACAAAAATTACTTTCTAATATATCATAGAATAAAATGTTACGAAACAAAATTCGAAGTAAAATTTATAAGTAATCTAGTTAAGACATTATAATAATTTAGGTATTTTATTTCAATTATACCAAGAAACTAGGTCTTGCGGCTTCTATTCTAGACACGTGTGGGAAATAATAAGAATCTTAAGGCGGGGTTTTAATATTTAAGTAATAGGCGTTATTACAGTCAGGCCAGCTATGTAATTTAAACTAATTAATGTTAGAATTATCTTTATATCAACTTTCGTATAAGAGCTTAGGTAACCTACTTTCTACGAAGTTATCTTCTAGAGTACCTATTTTTTTTTACAATTGGAAGCGAAAAATTGAATAGAAATTTAAATTTATAAGAAATTATCTACTTAGCTGTAGCTGTGCTGTGAGTAACATGTGATTCAAACCCATTTTTTAACTATTGTGTCGTATTAGACAGGGTTAAAAAATTTATTTAAGAACTTTTCTATGATTTTTATATCGATCATTCCTCATACATTGCAGGAGGTAATTGCAAGTTACTAATAAATCATAAACCCCAAAGCTGATCGTTTATGACGCTTGAAGTCCGATATCGCAGGAATTCGATTGGAAGACAGTTTTGGTTTCGTGATTCCATTGCTATTAGGGCGGCCCGCCGTTCCACGTTTATTGTCCAAGATACGAGTGGATTTGTGGAAGCAATTTCCTTTATACATTTTGTTTTGTCCTTTTTCCTGCAGTTTGATGGTCCACTTCGTGAGTTGTAGCTCGAGTTCGATTTAACTATAGAGATAGGAAGTACATAGAACGGATATGTGGACGGGACAGACGTATCTTTAGATTTTGCTCAACTGAGCGCAGATCATTTTATCACTAACGGGAAGTGAGAGAGATAGTATCAGTTTGTGGCGTGAATGGCACTAGCTGAGCTAGCTACAGCGATTCTGAACAAATATGTCATTACTGCCGTTCTATTTACTTCCTTTTTCTATGGATTTACCGAAACTCCCTCGAACGAAACGATACGCATCTCTACCGTGACTTGCCCGTGAACGGGGAAAATGTAATTATTCAATCAGATCACGTGCGCAGGATTGAACGAAAACTAATTTAGCGCCAAAGTTCTTTTCACTAAAATTAAACATACCTGGTCTCCGATTTCGGAACTGAAATCGGGGCTTTACTGACGTGGTTTACTCTCTATTCTGTGAGCGTACGCGACATAGAATCGTGACTACAGCTTTTTCAGACCTGTAATTTCAGAGATTCTTTCTTAGACATGTATGCTATTGTATAAATACAAAGTAGTTTCGCTAACTGGATCGTATCGCATTCGAAAGGGAGCAGCTTGCAGAAGCTACGTTTGGTCAGCGCTGTATGTCAAAGTAGTGTGAGAAGAGATTTATCTTAGAGACTTAGCATGAACACAATCATCAAAGTATTCGTACGGTAAACATCGGTCATTAATATGTCATGCACACATTTACTTATAAGTATCTACGAATACTGATAGTGTCGGGACGAGCACTTTTACTTTGGACACTGAAAAAATCTTTTTTAATAAATTTCCTTAATATTATATTACCTGAAAATATCAAATAGACACAAACGAAAGCAAGCTCAACGTCAATGAATATTTAAATCTTATTCACGCGAGCTTAATCTAAATTATTTGTTTAGCTAGGTCGTCCTATTACACCGTACTAAAAGATTCATGTTGGAACTACACTTCACCGTCTTACGCCTTTCAGGAAGAAAACGTGTCTCCACAGTGTGAAAGCACTGTTCCTTTTTTAAGGCAAATAAACATGACATCGTCATTCAAGCGGGCGCCTTATGCGTAGATTGACCACTTTTCCAAAAGCTAAAACGGGATATTCTGAAAATTTAAAAATCTTAAATTATATTGTAAAAGTATAGTATAGTAAAATAGTATAGTATAGTAAAAGTAGAGATATAGTAAGTTCGTCCGGAGAAGTACCTTACCGCCAGCCTCTTAGCCTGTCGCAAAGCAGGATGTTCTTCATGTCTTGTGTTTCGGCTGGGGAGCTATGGTTGTCGGGGCTACTTGATTTGAGACTTGATTTGAATAATTATTCGGCAATATTCGTTATCAGGTTATTAGTGAACACTGATTGATCGCCATGAGGCTTTGATATACAAATGGAAATCTCTTAACACTTAGACTATTCTTAAAATTATAAGATATATCAATTTAGCCTATTATCATTTTAAGTGAGCAATTTTCTATAAATTCTTGTCATGTTTACTACAGTAAATCATTTTTATTTGATTGCAAGTAAGTAAATAAGAAAGTACTTTCCATTAAATAAAAATGGTTTATCATATCTATCATGCCAGATTTTTGTGGTGGACTTCATATTTTACATTTTTTTCTAAAACGGGACAAAGTAGCTGAAAGCGGGACTGTCCCGTTCAAAATGGGACTTATGGTCACTGTACTTCTGCGGGGTCTAAGGTCCGTCCTTCGACCTCTCCTTTATTCGTCAAGTTTTTGTCAGTCTTCCCCAACTTTGCCCTCGCCTACATTTGTTTGTACGTCGTCCCACGAAATACATTTACCCAAAGACTTTATATGTCAAGATGGATTGTCGGAATATTAAAAATGAGACACCTAAAATGAGCGCCCTTTTATTCTTAGGTCGTTTCTATTTTAATTGCAATTTTTTTTCTATGGTGTTTCTAAATCTAAAACGCTTGGGTCCCTTTTTATTTTTAAACACGCTAAAAAGTTAGCTTGCTTTCACTTTTTCTCTTGCACAATATCAAGCTGTCATTTATTTATCAATGGGAATGCACATTCAACCGGTGCCATTTCAGGAATCAATGAAAGTAAGCATCTGCACAATCAACGCGCTTGGCGGCGAGCTAATCTGACTAATGGGAATCAAATGACGAATACTAACGCCTGATCGATTTCACCTTTCCTGTAATATTTATAATGAACTACAATATAAGTTTAATTTAATAATAATTTAATAAAATCAGTGTCATTTGATATGGAGGAATTAATACAATAAAATTATAACCATAAAAATTTTAATATTTTTTAAAGACGGGTTTCGAAAACGGTTATCATCCGTCTTTCAAACATATTTTTTAGAGAAAAATACGCTATTGTCATAACTATTTTTATTTGTAACTTAAATACATATAGCTGAACTAGAAGGCTTCGCTTCCTCATTAATTTCTTAGTTTTTATTTAATTTATGAACATAAATCCCTTCCTATCTTCTAGTTAGAACCATATTGCAAACAGGTGATTAAACTCATTTAAATCGATTTACAACTTTCGATCATGTTATAAAACTGGTGTAAATACACCCTCAGCTGTCATTTTTTTCTGGGAATAAAGTGAATCGGCACCATTTGAGGAATCAATCAAAGCGAACATCCGCACAATCAGCGCGCGGACAGCGAGCTAATCAAACTAATGGCTATCAAACAAATATCACTGACGCCTGATCGATTACATTTTAATTTTTATGAGAAAATATTAGAAATTAGAGTTGCTTGTTTAGCAGTACTCACAGCATTAGTGTCATTAAGCAAGTAGCAATTAAATATTAACAGTGCCTAATTACCTAAATGTTTAATTAAGTAGGTACACATTTAATGTCGTTTAGTAGTGATCATATTATTATAGATATATCAGTATTTCAAACACATCGATATAGGTATTGTGTATTGCCATTGATCTGGGAATAAAGTGAATCGGCACCATTTGAGGAATCAATCAAAGCGATCCGCACAATCAGCGCGCGGCGAACAAGCTAATCAAACTAATGGTCGCTAGAGGGCGTGCGGTAGGCAGCAATACAAATCACAATAAGCTTTACCTCATCCTTATTTTTATGATATTTAGAGTGGGATATCTCTAACCTCAAATCTACCTTTATTTACAACACTACCATCTGATTGATTACACGTCGATAATATAATAATTATAACTTAAAACACCTGACAGGTACGTCTATGCCTTCTGTTTCGTATGAAGATATTATTTATTCAGTCGATCAGACATTTCTTACCAATATTTTACTCAAGCAATACTTGTATAGTGACATGATACAAAGTCCATTTCGGTAAAAACTTTATTTTGTCTATTAAACTTTTCATTTTGTAATGTTTATGTTTTTGAAATACTCAAGTGACTATTTAAAATGTTGCAGAAAGTTTTGAAAGTCAACAAAAAGTATTTAAAATATGAAATGAAAATGATAAATAGGTACCTACTTAAGTAATATAAAATTTGACTTATTTATCTTAATTATTAATTCAATTTTCTTTCTTTTTGTGATGTAAATTAATTCACAATCACATAATAATATCATACTCCACAAACCCAGTGTAACGTCTCTTTCAAGCTGAGCTTTTAAGATACCAAATAATTCGATCGTCCGAAATCTCCGAACAGTCACGTGTATGTCGAGTTAACGTCAAAGAACGCTCCGCGTAGGTGAATGTACTTTTATCAAGAAGGAACAGCATTTTTTGGTAAAAGAAATAAATTACTATTGTTGAACCCAATTCATCCCCATGTGACCACTGTTTTCTATTTGCTAATAATTGTCATTTGTCTGCAACCCCCAGTAATCCACTGCAGAATCCGGTCTCCTTTCCCGGTCAGATGGATACTAAATGGATAGTCAACCTTGATCTCACGATGTTTTCCTTCACAACAATCGTGGATTATCTACTAGAGGTGCATGTCTAGAATTTCTGCCCCAATCCAAATATTCATAACGATATGTGCAGTTTGAAAAATATTGGTTGAATCAATGGAATTGCAACATAAATATGCTTAGCTCTAATATCACTAAATTTATTTTCCTAGATTATTTTACACTTCAAATATTCAAATTCAGGCATCACTAATACCTGCTTCCTTTCTCTTATTTTTAATATTTATGTTACCCTCAAGCACTTCCTATTCATACAAATTCAACGAATTTTCAAGAGTTAGCATTTTAACGCTGTCTATAGTGTCCGGTACACGTCAAGTTAGAATCAAACCGTGGCCGCTGGCTATGCGCTTAGACCACTAGACATTTATTAAGTACAAGATATGAATTTCAACCATCGCGGCTAACACCGTGTTATTTGAGCCTTGTTTTACCTCAGCACATTTAAGAAATGCCTTACCTTAGGGATCTTCAAGTAGGTATTTTTATTTTAAGTTTCTACAGCAACAACGACAAAGACAAGACAAAGACAAAAATCTTTTTTTGCACGAAGCAGTTGTTTAATCCATATTAACCTTTTTGGTATGATATTTTTTTAAATATGGTATTCTTACGGTATATTAACCCCGCAAGAGCGCTACCGAAAAGCAATGCAAAATGCAATTAAGTTGCCGAACGGGCAATCACAACAAAAGAAGACTTTTAGTATTCCTGCCGACAGCCCGTCGGCGAAATAATTTTATCGGACTTTACATAGCAGGTGGATGAACAGTTGGATTGACATCCAACAGCCAGACCTGCGGATACGACACAAAAGCACTCGTCTTTTTCCTGGCCGACGTAAAATCCAAATCAATGGTCAGCTCGAGTCACTTTTGTTATTGCTACTATTATATTCTCGGCATGCTGCACAATTTGCGATATTTTTGACCACGGGCTACGGGCTGCGGGGCGGACGATTGCCCATCGTGTTTTCACGTAAAAATCCATAGAAATACGCGAATGATGCGGCGATATCTCGAGCGTCCAAGCGGCCTTACATTTTGTTCTATTCTTCATTTGGCGCATTCAGAATTTTTGCTCGCCACACAATAAACGTCTACGCGACGTTTTCCACTACAAAATCCAGCTTCTGAGCAGTATTTATTTTTAGCCCTGTAAGGAGGGCTCATAGTACGACTAACGTATCGGGATTACCTGCTTCGAATCTTAGGCTCTCGAATACAAAGAGATATGAACGGCAAAGAATGTCGCGAGCGTACCTTTCTTTGGCGAATCTTGGGGGCAGGTAGAATTACGTCATCCGCCGTACGTCTCACTTCAGCTTCTACAAAATAAACGAAGAACAGCTGCTTATTGTATCGCTGACAGCAAAGCTGTGGTTCTCCATTGTGAGTTCCTTCTAAGAAATATAATAGCGACTTACTTGATCCTGAGAAGCCACAATGCAACGTCATTATTTCACGCTTAAGAACCATACGTCTCTTTCTCCTCATTTCCACATTCAGACGCGTTATGTCAAAACAATTGAAGATACTGGAGGGTGCATTATTTAAAGGATTGAACTTAATTGAATGAGTACATTATGGTTTTGCAGAATTGCAGTAGACGGAATAATTTATCTTGCATTAATTTAGTTCTTTACGATATTCTATATTGTAATACAAATAATTTTTAAGATCGCAAAAATTATTCTTACTTATCTTTCAAAAAACCCTTCTACGGATACGGAGTTGTAGATTACATTTCTACGATACGTCTTGACGTATCGTAAAAATGTTTGGCTTGCCAAATATCAGTCATGTCGGTGTTTTTCGTATCATTATTATGAAGAAAAGCAAAAATGTAGAGGCAGTCTTATCCAAGGTATTCCTATCGTGATAGAGACGCTTGTTGGAGAAATTGTCTAGCTGCCTGCAGGTTTATCGCTCTGTACGAATAAACAGACACGCTTAAACGATGAAAAATGTAGTGAAGATTAAAGAAAAATATGTTTGCCATAAAGTCCTTTGTACGCTTTTGTGTTTTCAAAACAAAGTTATGAAGCAATTTCGTGTTTTTATACATATTAGCTCTGTCTGACGCGAGACACGTCTCAATTTGAATTTTTGTGGAAACCACGGCCTCGACTAGGGATTTCTGAGACCCGAAAAGTTAATGAAGTGTACCGCGAACACTTTACCCATGTCAAGCTGTCAAAAACACGTCATATTTCACGTGTTTTTTTGTATTTACGAGCGATCGCCACGTCGGTTCCGATAAGAGTTTGGGCGGGTGATAACATTAAAATCTGTTACACATTGTGTTCGTAGGAGTCGAGCTGTCAGGGTTGGTAAGGAATGAAAAAGGTAAGAGAACGGAGGTGTAAACATAATACTAATTTGTGCGTCGGGTAAGGAAACATATTGTATATTGTGATATGGTGTCGTGGCGAGTTAGCCGGGCCGGTGCGCGGCTCCGGTTTCGCAGAAGTGTTTCGCTTCACGCTCTCGATACCCACCCGTTCCTGGGACCTCTTTTTATAAATAAAAATTATGTTCCCTCAGAAATACTCGTCTTGGGCGAGAGTATTATTTTCGTACAAGAGTTTTTGTGATGTTACGTTGTTTTATAGTCTTGTTTTCGTTGGTCCTTGTTTAATTTTGTGTAAAAACGCGACTTTTAAGTTTTTCTTTTTGTGTGTAATCTATTTTCTCCTAGACTATGTCCAGCGGTGGACTGTGCGGAGGGTCTTGGGTTCAATTCCCAACAGATTTTAATAATGAGTTTATGTTTCTATTTTTGGTCTGGGTGTAAGTACCTAAGTAATTTATTTATTTATTATTTTACTAATACAATACTTAAAATATACTTTATCGAAAAATACAAAAAACAAAAACTACTAAATAATTTGTAGACAAAATGAATTAATTATGAATCCATCCAGTTAAAGTTACAGTACTTACATCAGCATCATTTTTAAGCTTTTTTTATAAAAGCTTTAAAACTTTCAAATTTTGCCTTAAAAAAAATTAATTTTTCATTATGATTTTACTCATCAATTCATCATACACCAATGTCCAGTGACAGTCCACAATACACCAGTGTCGTGTAAAATAAAAGTAAGTAAAAACAACATAAGTCCATCCATAATGAAAAAGTTTCATAATTAACACATTTAGAAAACAATGCTTAAAACTCTTGTCCAAATTCGACAGTGCATCTTACCTACTTACTCTTTGTACTCTGCTACTCTGTGACAACTTTGTAAAGGGCTGCCACCTAAAAGTAAAAAAAAATAGGAATATTTTTAAAAATATTAAGTCAGCACAATTAATAAAAATTACCAGAAGACTCCATAGTTGCTTAGTTAGTTAAATAGGTAATTTAATCAAATTACCAATCGGTCACGGTCAAAAAATGACCAATCGGTCACGTTAACAAAATATTTGTTTGTAATTAAATGTTATAGGTACTTATCTAAATTGTATGTAATCCTTTCTCATTTAGGTACTAATGACACTCTTTTCCAATATGGTAGGGAATAAATAATTTATAAATAAGGCGAATAATAGCCAATTTTAAATATTATTTTAAATGTTTATTGGGGTAATTTATTTAACTTTTTTTTTAAATAATAATTGTTAATGAGTTGTGTCTGAAAAATTATGTAGTGTGTATCGTTTAAAATTTTAATGAATTTACAGCTCACGTTACGTAGGTAACTATAATTATTTTTCAGAATAGCCCATCTAATTGCAGCCTATCAAAGTCCAAAGTCCTTCATCATGAGCTCCCATCACAGCTAGGTCAAGTCAATATCCGTCAGTCGGACTCCGCTGTACTTACATTCACTAAAATGTTTAAATATAGGGTATTGCAAATCATTTTGCTAATTGCTCAAGTGCAAAGTGACAACCCTGAAAGCTTCATCTGCCACTTGAACGATCGAAAGGTACGACGGCGCGCCGGTATCAGGAAGGAATGCATAGCGGGTGACTTGAACACTTCCTGTCCCTTTCGCTCGCGACCGGCTTTGCTTAAGCTAAATTTGCGCCCTGTCTCATTCGAACACACCAACATTTTCAATACTTACCTGCGTGAAATGATATACATCTGTTCAATAGCGAACTCTCCCTTGCACGCACACGTCCAAATACATTGTTGATATTGCTCTCTCACTCCCGCGTCTCATGAACAGAGGGTAGACGGTGTTGGCGTGCATTAGTGTTTGTGCTCGTCTATTTAGTGAACTTGGAAGCTCGCTTTCGTGTTTGTGCATAGGGTGTCAAACGTGGATGTGTGCGTGAATTGTAGAGGCGCGACATAGCTTTGCCGTCTCCATGACTTAAAAGTTTTGTTCGGAATGGAACCGACCGTCGAGCCAGTTCTGCGCCAGCCGGCACACCCGACGGATGTGTGTGTGGTTATCGTGTCTAACTTCTTCGAAACTCTCCGATACAAAAACTTGTTCAACGAAAAATATTATTTTACAACTTAATAATATTTTTGTATTGTGATATATGATTTTCGAGTAAATAAAGTGACTGGTTTATTGTATGACGATTGGTGATGTTTATTTTTTTGTGAAACAGCAACGTGTTTGGTTCAACGGACTACGGAGGTTGGTCGCTCCACCATTCGTGTATCTTCTGTATCAACCAAAAGCTCCGGTACATTTTATGGCTACTTAAAAGCCAAGACAAAACACCGTTAAAACTTTGGTGATCGTGTCTGAGGACCATAAGCTTGCATTTTCGGTGCATAAGGAATGTTTACAGGGAATATTTTTATAAGCTTGTAAAACTACCCTGAATATTACGTAAATGATAAAAAATATGTTTAGGATATACCTATCCAAAGTAGTTTTAAAAGATTTAAAGATTATATTATCTTATTTTGACTTTCATTACTTTCTAGCACAGAAGAATAAAGTTGAACCACCTTAAAATATAAATAGACACAAAACAGGCCCAGTATAAACAGAAAACGTCTCCAAATATAGACTCCCCTCCATTGTCAATCAGACACCATTATGAGATTTTTATGAATCTGACGTTTTGTTCGAGACGGCTCTCGCTAGAACTCTACATTCACTCTAAATGGTTTAAGTATATAGTTTTTATCCGGAATATATATGGATAAAATACTCGAATAGAAAGCGGAATGTTAAATAATAAATTTTAGGACAAATTTAAACTTTTGTTTATAAACAAATTTATAATCTACCCCGTAGATTTCTAGTTTAAGTAATATAAATATTTAGAGTCAAAACAAACACACTTTTAAGGCACAGTAACTATACTGTTTTCAGTTAGAAAAATTAAATTCACAAATTCGAAAATTCGAAAAAATCAGTCAAAATTATTCTTGTAGTGTACCTACTTAAACTATTGTACACTACAAGATATGTTAATAAGATTTTTAACATACAAATAAAATTGTAAAGAAATACTTATCAAGATCGACTTAATACTAAAACTAATTTGAAGTAGATGACTACATTTGCCTACCGGCATTTTAGGCCTACAATTGCTCCTACAATGAAACATAGTGTCATTTAGATAGCAAGTAGGATAATTTACAGTTTCCGGTCTTTTTACATCTTCAACAGATACAGAAAAAGGGAACAATTACTTAGTCACAAAAAATCTATTGTTATGCTAACAAAAGACCGTCGATCTATTTCTAAATGGAAGGGACAGTAGGTACTTTGATAATTTCGCCCTAAGCACCGAAAATTAGAGAATAGATAGGTATTTACCTACTTTGCCACTTGTTAAAAAAATGATATTGTGCAAAATTACGTTTGAATTATCGTGCTGTCTTGATTAACTGAAGTTTAAATTGTTACATGGTGAACTACTAAAAACAACAAAAAAAAACTATTTTCAAATTCTTTTTGATGTTAGGTTATTATTATGATCTTGAAAAGAGTTAATTAATCGATATTTTGTACCTTTTTTAGACATATCACTAAAAATAATCACTAATAACAATCAATTACTACTATTTTAAAAAAATGTTATTTTGCTTAAATTTATTTATTGCTTAAATTGCAGTAGGTAATCAATATTGTAAGTTATTTTTTAAATATGTTTTAATAACGTACTCAACTTTAACTAGGAAGAAGTCAAAGATGAAACTTTATTATGTTTCTTCTTCTTCTTTTCAGCCCTTGGCAGTCCACTGCTGGACATGGGCCTCCCCTAATATGTTTACCATACCCAAAAAATATAGTACCTAAATGTTTTCAAAACTGCATCATATCCGCGCTGCATTTCCCGGATCGTACAGAACTACTGTTCATCCCATATCCATCCCAGACATCCATTTGTTACGAAGTTCGTAAAAGTCTTCTGATACAACTACACCAAACTCCCCACAACTCCAGCCCCTCCGTTCAATCCGTGTAGTTACTGGCATCCGCACAATGTTATATCTCCGTGTCCAAAACAATTGATATCTCTATTTGTATCAATAATACGGAAAGCAGACGTTTACGTGTATTTCGTACGTGGATGGAATCCAGCGCGGCGCGTCCCGACCGCGCTACGTTTATTGTAACTATTGATAATATTTTCTGTAGAAGATTTCATTTTCTTTTACACGAGATGAAAGTAAATGGATGTCTGAATCGATATTATTGTTGGCAGCCAATGCAGGTTTTTTTTTATTAACTGTGTCTTGTATTACATAGGCTTGTAGTTTTAGGCTTTTCGAGATTTCTCGTAATAACTTAATCACAGCTAATGATAAACAAATGTTAATTATATTAAATGGTACTCATCTAGGAGCTGAGGTTTAAATAAAACCAATATTAAATGAGTACATATAATTGTCTATGCTATAGATTTTTATTCTAATTATTATAAGTACTAGCTTATGCCCGCGACTTCGTCCGCGTGGGCTTTAAAATTTGTGTAAGAGGGAAATAAATAAAGAGGATCCCATATCTCATTTCACTTCAGTCAGTTACAGGCACCATTCCTTCTTAAAAAA
>DWIY01000031.1:0-21641 GCA_018248615.1 Erynnis brizo brizo
AACAACGAAGTATCGGAATTAACGCAAACAAATTGGGAACATCGCATATTCCCTTCGCCCATTAGGAAAAATAACATAGGAAATGTGGGCAGTTATCATGAGGAAACAAACGAGTCCGTTCGGGATTATTGTATCAAGGAAGGGGAAAATGTGTTTAGGTGCAAAATATGCGCTCGAGTGTACACTCACATCAGCAACTTCTGTCGACATTACGTCACATCCCACAAAAAAGATGTAAAAGTGTTCCCGTGTCCTATTTGTTTCAAAGAGTTCACACGGAAAGATAACATGATAGCGCATTTGAAAATCATACATAAGAATCAGCCAAACGCCAACGAACAAATGGCAAAGCAAGAGTCTTAAACGACTAAATCTATGTTACTTACGAGTACTTACACGTGTAACGTGGATATATAGAAAGATCTGATTTATGTGTAAATTTATTATAAATCATATTAAAAGTATAATAGAAATTTGAATTTTTAAATAGTGGGTAAATCGTAGATTGCAATTGAATAGGCGTTCGAGCTCTAAGTTTCACGACTATAATAATAAGTTTGTTGATATTAAGCGGCGTACGAGTCGTTTGTTGTTATATTTATCTATTTATTTATGTTGTTCCATTGTTTCTCAGAGTGCTGAACTTCAAAGAGATTTATAAAATTCTATAATTTACTTGTTATTTTGCACTCACTTGTTACTTAATTTTATTACTTACAAAAATTTCAGGGTACAAAGTAACTACTCATGGTGATCGTTAATTCAAAAGTAGTCTATTTGATTACACGCAATTCTCATTGAACTGAATTAGTTAGTATATAAGTTTATTTAGGGGTTATTTTTACAATTTTACCAATGGCGGGGCCTTTTTGTAAATCTTGAGAATCCTGTATATACGACGGAGTATTTTGGTGATTCAGCAGAGGCTATATTAGCGACAAAAAGGCTTATCTAACGCCATTAACAATACGTAGTGGTGTGAAATGCATTTTTCATTTAACTTGCCTTATTAGTGATCTTAGATGTTTAATTTACGATTATAACTTCTTCGAAGTTAAACTCAACACGGGCTATGATTTTTTTAATATCTAGATTTTGTTAAGATTTATTTTTAATAGTTTATCTTTGTTGATAATAACTGGTTGCAAATGATACGCTATTCTTATAAACCAAACTCAGTGGTAACAAAATGACTTAGAATAGCTCCAATAATCTCATTAAATCAATAAATGTAGTACGTAGATTCAGTTCCTTATCATCCATATTACACAATTTTAAGTCAGTCAGTTATATCATCATCATTTTCAATTCCTATAATTTATATCGTGGTGCATATTTATTTGTAGATAATAACTACATATATTATTTTTTATTCAAATCGAATAATTATGGCTATTGTTAGATACCTGTCAAAGACAATATAAAGGAGAATAAATATTATGTGTAGCAAAACAATATTAACAATATAACACAGGGACGTAATTTATATCCTCGTCAACTTAAAATGTTCTATTCTATTCGTTCGTAAATGTCAGATTCTATATGAAAAGTTAATGTAAAAATGTTGTAAATGTTAATTGTTGGGTTGTTGTAAATATTATGTGACACAACAGTTTTGTTGTTGAAGTGATGCTAGAAAGGTGCTTTGAGTGAAGATTAAAATACCTACTGGAACCATGAGATGATTTATAAATTCTATTTTAGTAGAAATCGAATTGCCTTAAACGTAAATTAAGAAATTGTACTTACTAAATTGTAATTTAGTTAAATTTAGAGGCAAATGTAGTCTTCCATATATTTATAGCGACACGTTACTTTCGGTTCAATATAAACATTTTGTATAGAAGTGATTCAGAAACAGTTTGTATGAAACGCATGAAAATTATTATTAGTACCTACCTTTGAGGGCATATTATGTTGACCCAAATTATAAAAAGGTTTCCAATTGAGTAAGTAGTTGGTCCAGGGAACGCTTGCCTATTAGTGTGCCTTTACTTGTATATAAGTTAAATCGACTATTAGGTAACTAAGAAATTTCAAAGAATATTATGTATAATTATTTATTTTCATTATTCAGAGTTTACAATCTACTTTAAGAAGCTTCCTTAGGAATATAGAAACCTTTAGGCCCAAGTAGATAAATATACTTAACTTATAATTAAACTAAGAATATCATCTCATGTTTCCCATTTACTCGGAAATTGAAAAAAAAATGTAAATGAAGAATATAAAATTGTCACATAAATTCGAGGCGACTATATAGGTACGTCATGTTAATCAATATTAAGACTGTTAAATTCATAAAAACGAATTTATTGTACCTACCTTTCATAATCTTTATACGAAATTTATCTTGAACATTGATAGGTACTTAAAAAAGGAAATTAGATATAACTTAAGGTGAGGCTATAAATGGATGTAACGAAAATCTGTTCTCATGATAGTCAATTTAGCCAGTGCCTAAGCTTTACGTATTACCATTGGAATAACTAAAATTTCATTTAAAATTGCTGACTTGGTATGTCGCTACCCTTACGTCATCTGACCTAATTTTAGTAAAATTTAAAAGTGTACTCGTAAAAAGAACAATATTGATGGTCTATTTCTTTAACAAAGTTTTATCTAGGTGATTTTCTTTACGACTCTAAACTATTATTTAATTATTAAAAGCTATATCATCAATTGGTGCTAAATTAAACTTAAGAAGATGTCACATGTGATGTGACATATAAATGTCCCTAAAATATGTTGTTGGTTGATATTGTTGATTTTATATATGTAAATTCATATTTACTGCCCCATTTCGGTTATCTTGTATAAGAAAAATATTTTGCCAAATGGGGTTATAAGGAAAGATTAGGATTTCCGATATTGTCATGTATCATAAACATTTATTTTTAACATATTTACGTCGGAGAAATTATATAATATATCATATATTTATATTTTACTGTATCACTGATAAATTCATTGTGTAGATCAAGATTTATCTTTCAATTATAATATTATATTATTAAAAAGCAATATTTATGCTTATAATGTTACAGGATGAAAAACATAGATAGATCAATTTTAAAACTAAGTATTCGCAGAGTGTTACATACAGATTATGATATATGATAATTACGCAGTTTACATTTTTCCTGCAAATTGTGAATAGGTATATAATTATGAGTTGCATAGAGAGGCATTCTTGTCCTTATTATCTAATACTTCTTTACTATTTGACAATTCTGCTAGACAATTATTACTATATGTATACAGATATATCTATATGAATTATTTATTAAACATTTAGTTACTGATTACGGAGATGTTACTTAAAATATTTTACGCCAAGAGATACTTATTTATTCTTTTCGGCGATTTTAATGCGTAGTTCCTGTAATAGATTGCATGTAATGTTTTTCTTCTATGAGAGAGTTATTTATTATCTTGCCTAGAATGTACAAGTCGTTAATATATAAAACCACAACTATGTGAAATCTTAGTACCTGCAGAAAAGTAATGTCAGTTTATTGTAAATTTTATCATGTTCCATAAATATTTAAAGTGTAGAAAGTTGGTGACATCTTGCAATGTTGTTGTATTGTATTCGTTATTAAATTATGTCATATTTTTGGGAGCATTCAACAATTTTCATTTGAATACGGGGCAGTATGTTATTGATATAAATGATTTTAGTAATCATACTACAACAGGGCAGGATTAAATGTTTTTAAATATTTATCCTAAAACATTGTTTTAGGTGAAATTTCTTCCGATAAATCTATTTTCTACCCCTCACCAGAGGAATTCTTAATAGTTATAATAACTATCTATCATAAAATGAACTTAATTACACAGAATAAAATGATTTATTTATTGTATAGACCTTAGCCAAATGTTAAATTCATATTTTTTGTTATGTGCACTTAGGCAATAGCAAAATTCAAATGCAAAGCGTAATATTTAGATGAATTTAGAATTCAGAGTTACACGATATAGCATTATTTGTTAATGACAGAAATACAATGGTATACAATAAGGTGTTAATTACTATTTTTAGAATCTTTAAAGAAAATAATAAAAGTTACAGCAAAATTAGCAATTATTTCTATTCTTGTTATATTTTGTTTTCGTTTCTTTTTGTATTTTTTTAATTTTATTGTTTTATTTACTACCCGTTGCTTTAAATTATTATTGTGACGTTTTATATTGTCTATGTATGTGTTGTGTCTTGGACATCTGTTTACTTTCTGTTACTACTTATTTAATTATTTCACTTTTGTATAATGTTGTCTGAGATCGTCAAAGGTGTCGCTTGTCTTGCCAAAAATATTTACGATTTATTAGACGACATGATTTCTACTCTAGCGTTCTCTTAATGGGCCATTACTTTAACCAAATGATAAACGGTCACGTTTAAAGCCTACACCACAGGAATAAAGTCTTGTTAAAATATTAATTGAAAATCTGGTTTAATTAGCGATGCGATGTAAGTGGCGAGGGACATGTATAACATAGAGACGTGACTTATAGAGCAAACAGAGTTTTGAGGAAAGACAGGTCTGTTGGATATTATCAGCTTTTGTCTGTTGATCTGTTTCCTCTTAAACTTAAAACGAATCGAGGTCCAGAACAGTCGCACGACCCGCGGCCGTCGGTATCTGTCTGTGGTAATATCTGCAACGACGATAACAATTCAGTTTAATTAATTAAATTATGTTTAATAGTAGCAAAGTAACAACACGGGTTATTAGTAAAGATTAGTTTAAGTTATTTATAATATTGTAGGGATATAATGTGTTGTTAACATTGGAGTGAATTTTCTATGCCGTAGAAAACTAGTAGTCAGGAAGAGAGGACTGATCAGGTAGGTATGTAATCATATTATGATTTACTCTCAAGTTTCGTAGGTGTGGTTGGAGCTAGATTATGTTAATGCTTTCTATGTTGCTCAAATTGACACTACGCGAGAACAAAGTATTTTGGTTCAGTACAAATTATTGCTTGTGTATTTTATTTATACAATAGACGCGACTTATACAATACTGTCCACGTTATGAGGCTAATTTTTATTATTATTGTTAATAGGTTTGTCTGTTATTTTCTTCGGTTTGTTTTAATGGCAGCTATATTTTATTTTTAATGTTAATTTTATCCATAAACGCAGTTTCTGTTATTTCAACTTGTGACCCACCTCATGTGATCTTATGAGCTAAGTGAGCCGAAGGATATTTTTATAATTTTAATGTACCTACAACCGAACTTGCCGAAATAGTTCCAAATGCAAACACTTGAGTCCTATTGTAACATAGTAAATATTATTCTTTTTTGTTGCATTATTTTTTAATTTATTATTTAGATGTAACGATAATTCTATTTAGTTTTAGATAATTTACTTTACGAATCCTCTGTCAAATCTTTTATACACTGCCTGGTGTTTCTACCTGATAGACTAAATGTCAATTCAAAAAACTTTGGTGTCTACACAAAACAGAACTGTAGTAAAAATTAATTTTGTTTCTTAATTTTCTATTTTTTGTTTCTATTTTTGTATAATTTATTTTAGTATTTATTTCATGAGCGAGTTTGTCGTTTTACGATCTGGCGTACTTCTTAATCTACTTACGATGTACATTTTGGTGCTATTTTGTCTACTTAAATTAGACTGTTAGTGTGCAATACGTCTGGCGCCAAATTCGCTCACAAGGTAGTTCCATTGTTCATGGTTTCCGTTTTTTTTATCATGGTGTAATTAATTTCGTCATTCAATTTGAACAAATAAATATTAATATATTTTCGTCATTTGTTTCTTTTTTATCTGCCTTTTTTCTCTTATGTTCAATTCATTAGTAAACTAGCATTATTAGATTTCCAGAAAAGCTACTTGATGTCACAGCTAGAATTTTCTTATCTATGTATGTAGATGAATCCAATTTATCTCCGAAATCAGTATAATTGAAGATGCTTTAATCGTACAATAAAATTTCTTTCAGGACGAGGTACTCCTGATTTTGAAAATAAGGATATAAAATTTGAGACATCCCCTTTATACGACGGACATGGCAAACACCGTATGACACCTGGATCGCAAGCGGCGTCTACATCTAATGAGTATCAGAACGACTCCCTTAATAATAATACGTTACAAAGCGGAGGAAACCAAATGCAAAGGCCAGTAGCGAGAAGAAGAATAAGACGGAGGGCTAATTCTGCCTCAAACGACCCCGCAGAGCAGTTGACAGAAATGTCTGTGCGGGGATTGAATCTCTTTCGGTACGCATCAGTCAACGAAGGAGTATATCAATGCACGGAGTGCGCGAAGGAGAATATCCAGAAAACATTTAAAAATAAGTATTCATTCCAAAGGCACGCGTTCCTTTATCACGAGGGGCAGCAACGGAAGGTGTTTCCGTGTCCCGTGTGTTGCAAGGAATTCTCGAGGCCGGACAAGATGAAAAACCATATGAAGACCACGCACGACTGCTACGTACCGAAAGATTGCGTTTATCCCCCTAATGCCTTCTTTATAATGCCCGGAATGGAAAACCAACTTCCTCCCGGGATCAAACTGGAACCCATCGGCCCCGGGTCGCCCCGGGGCTCTACGCCATCGCACTCATCTCCAGACCCCACTCAAGTCTGAGCGGCGAATGTTTATGTGTCAAGTATTACTAATTCCACGTAAATTTTCTATAAGAACCGTTACGATAGAACCTTTTTAAAGCAAGCTGAAAGACAGCTTAAGTTTTTAATATTTACCTGCAGTTAATGTTTTTTAGAAATTTAGAACCAGAGTTCAATAGGCATAGAAGTTGTTCTATTTTTGGAGTGAAGTTTTGATGTACATTTTTACCGTACGCATCGTATATTTCCAATGATACTGTTATGCATTTAATATCTAACGTTTGTTACATAGAGCTCATTATATTATACTTGTTTAAAAGGTATGGTTGTGCAAATATTAGACAATAAATTATACACAATTTAGTGGAGGCCAGTTATGCAATACTGCAGAGTTAAATTTTAATTATCGTATTGATTCGTAGAGTTAATAGGTGCTGTACTTTGTACAAGTCTGAGAAGTGCCTTCCATTTATGAAGATATAGTGACTTCACAATTTAGTGGTATACTGTTCACTTTATAGAATTTTTATTCAACGTTGCTGCTTAAGAATTTTACTATTAGTTATTTTCCCGCAAGACAACAACCAAAGACTGTAATTTACTTTCCGACTGTCTTCACAATTCGAATTCGGTATAAAAACGGCCGTGGTACAATCTAAGTAAGTATCACGTTTGAAAATAATTATAGTGGCAACTTGTTCCATCCCAATAATTACATCATCAGAACGGGAATATATCGATTATTATTCTTATTAAAGACTTTATATAGATTATCTAAATACTTTATGAATATTAGTGAGCCTATTGTTACATATACATATTTATAAAATCTTTATTAGAAGCAGATGTAGAATAAAGTATCCACTACGTAAATATAACAGTGCCATAGCACATTTATTAATGTTGTATAATTACATAAATGTTTCCAACTATTTCTTTTCACTTATAGGATAGGTTTTTGGTGTTCTAGAGAAGCTAGGACGTGAAACGACAATCAACAGTTCTTCCATTGATAAGGAAAAATATAAGTATATAGATAATGTTAGTTCATGTTAGGAGATAGTAGATTTATGTTAATCATAGGTTTATGTTTGGACAGATTTTTGAATATATACAAACACTTTTAGAATGGTAGATTTAAAATTATTTTATCCACATAAAAATGATTATTGGTTATATCGTGTTTTTTAAATTTAGCGCACAACTTTGAGTTATTATATTTAGTTACGTTAAGTTTATGTTAAGTTGGTAGGTTCAAGTTCTTGTATATATTAAGGGTTTTACTTGAATCAGTTTAGGTTTTAGTTTTACCGATAAGGTATTAACAATTGCAGTGTGATTTTTTTAGATAGGTATGCCGGCGCCAGTCATTCGCACAAAATCACTGTTTCGGCGATACTAAATCGCATTTTGAGTTTTTAGACTAGATTTTCTCGCGATTTTTTCTATTATTTTTTGTTTTCTCATTTCTTTTTAATTATTACCACTCCTGAATAGCGCTTTTTTTAATAAAAATTCATTATTTGGCAGAACAAGTTATCTGGGCATTTTAGTTAAGTTTCACATTTAACTTGGATAAAAAATATTTTATATTATGTATTTTAAACGGCAAAATTGTTGATGCTATGCGAAGGTTAAGGTAACAAAATTATCAAATTTATATCAGCAGTTAGTGAGTCTATTCTTTACACAAGTATTTATGCATTTGTTAGGTATTACATTTACTGAGACTTATAATAATCATGCGGTGAAAAGGACTCAGGAATAGATCAGTACCTAGCATTGATCGTTATATCCTTCGTAAATAATCTTAAATTTTCAAAATCTCTGGAGTGGTAAATGTTATTTATTTCTTTTTTATAGTATTTTATTTTGTGATATTAGTGCTAACTAAGTTAGCGGTCATGTTCATTGTTAAATCATTATAATTCTTACCTTTTCTTTTTCCTTCTACGTACAAGCTGCAAGGCAGCTTTGTTAGTTGTATCGAGAACTTCATTATTTACATTAAGTATTAAAGTAAGTCGAATCTGGCACTAATGGCACTTGTCTCGCTGCGAATGATGAATTTATATAAAATAAAAATATTTTTCAACCAAAATTATTAGTAATTTAAAGCTGGCTTCAAATTACCCTTTGACATTATCGATCCGAGTGTATTATTTTGTATTGATTAATGCTCAGACATTATTTGAAAAATCGCTCTTTACATTTGCTGCAGTTTGAGGAATATATTTCACTTGCATACGAACGATGGCGACGAAAAATCCTCTGCACTCCGTACTGCGTTTAATCTCTTACTTATTACCTACAGCCCTACGAGTTATCGAGCATTGCCTAGTCGTCTCTTAAAGCGTAATAGGTTTTTTTTTAATACATAACTATTTGCGTATCTACCAGTTTAGACTCACTGCATAATTCGTACTAATTTATTCATTTTTCTCTTTCAGACCATTTTATTTTCTGTAGGTAAGGAAATTGCGTTAGCGCCGCCTAATGAGGCGAAATTCTTATAATTATCGTATTATATACCTATATAAAAAGAATTTCATAGATGTGGGGTTAATATACAATTTTATCATTGTAACGCACAATCATAAAATTGTTTATTGACCCCACACTGCTTAAAGAAACGAATTGGTTAAGTAATAGAAACTAATCAAAAAACTTTTGTAGGTATTCCCTACGATATTTTTAAAGATATTTTGCAGCGGAACAAGTGCTTTTGTTAATATTACAATGTTTGAATTTTGAGAATAAATTTACGTTTGCATTTTTATTGTATCTACCTATATATTTTATCACATTATGTTATGGTAATTAAGTCATCATTGCACAGTTTCTAAAAGAATTTACCTATGAATATAGTTAAGCGAATAACAACAAATTTTATTTAATGTAGTTAAGCTTTTCACGGACATTGGCACCATATCCCGACCATTATTAAAATTGAACTACTCTCCAAGTATCTGACTTAAATTTTCTTTTGAAGGTTTTTTTTGTTTATTACATAATTTTATTTTTAAATGATTGAATAATATAGTTTTTGAAACTATTCTACTTAAATTAGTTCTTGTCTTCGATCTCTACATCCCTTTCTTTTTTTTTTTGTTAATTATAATTTGATTTTCATCGTCATTCAAGATTTTTCAAATCAATCTTTTATACATTTAAATGAGACATTCAATAGATGTTGATTTCTTTGTTCTTTAATTATCTTGTTTTATATTTGTTGTCAGTTGTAGAGTAATTTTAGATTCGTGCAATGTTTATATCGCAAGTGTTAATATTTTCCTATATTCTATTAAATAATAGTATGAGTTGCGGATAAATATTTGCTTCGCCCCGTATAATGCGTATTGCGTTGCTAACGGTATTATCTTTATCGTTTTAAATATTCTTTTTTTTTCACTTCATCATACGGGCGATAGTAGGTACGAAGCATAAAAACGCAGATCATAAGATCTCGGACACTTCTCTGTGGCATTATGGTGTGTTTTTTATTACCGACTTCAAAAAAGGAGGTTATCGTTACCTTCTTATACATATTATAACCAGAGTATCTATCTCACAGTAGGTATAACGCAAAATTTTAACTTATGTCTAATCTTATTATGTACCTACTATATTCAGTAAGTATTTTCGAGGCCGGAATTTTTATCTTAGAGTTATATTTTAAACAAAATTTTAAATATGTGAAAATATAAAACATTAACATTTACGTCTATGTTAATAGAATTTTTAATGTCATAAGTATCTACTAAATATACCGTTAGATATTCGATAGTCTATATTAAAACACAATGTAACAATTATTAACAAAATTACTACCACAGTTTAACTGATATGTTAATAGTTAAGTATAAATATCGTTGCAAACAGCAAAGCTTTAACATTAAATTGATGTAAACAATACAAAAAATATTTTATTATAACAAGATATAATTATAGTTCTAATAAAATTAAGGGAAAGAATCTTACCATCGCCTTGATTTATGTACACTACAAATAATAATAAAAATATAAAGACTACTTAGTTACTTTATTTATAATTATTAAGCCCTTATAATACTTTTGTTTTCGCCATAGTAATGGCTCTACCACCTATAAATTGCTACTGCTCGTCCGGTTAGGGACCCCGCCAGCCTCTCAACCCGTCGTAAAGCAGCATGTCCTTCATGTCTTGTGTTCGGCTTGGGAGGGAGGGATGCGGGCGTATAACCTACGCCACAGAATACATAATAGTACCCTGGCTGACCTGACAGCTATTAACTCTCTCGAAGCGTAGGGTACAGCCACTGGCTAAGAGACTAAGTATTTAACAAGCAAGATCAGATCGGAAACACGTCAGAGGTATAAGAATAGCTCTGCAGTATACCTAACCCATAATTAAGTATGTAAGTACCTACCTAAAACTTAAATCTCGCCAACCTAAAATTTTAGATATTTGCAAAAAAATTATATTTTTTACTATTTATCACTGCATATAAAATGACAGGAACACCGGACTCTCAAAACGAGAGTCCTGTACGATGTGCGAGCTAAGAAAGAAGTACGTAAACAATTTTATAAACCTTAGGACAGTGCCATAAAAGTTTATATACGTAAAAGCTTAACATTTTTAATGGCCATAAATTCTCGAATGCATTGTCTCGGTGTATCTAGTGCAGGTACCAATTTTGATGTGCACATAGGTACATACAGGCGGTAGATATAGTAGTCACGAGTAGTGAGAACAGATCAATTTAGTGGTAGGGATATTGTGCAGTTGTGCACTTAACCATAGTAAAAACATCTTAACCCAATATACAGCAGTTGAAAAACACGCTACACCAATAGACGACATACTCTGAATGACGATTTGACGAACGAATGAAACGAATTGCACGAACCAACAGCGCAGTCAACGTCAAATGGACAAATTTATAAAAAATTGTGCGCGAGTCGTGAGCGCAGACCGCAGACTATTATTAATTTGGGCCAGTCTGTGAGGACGTCCGTATGTATTGCACGTAAATTTTCTTCAACACATAGGTACGCTGTAATAAACCAGCTGTTCAGAATTTGATTCACTACATCCTTACTTCCATATTAATGAAGAATCGAGAGGCTTTACACTTTTAACTGTGAAGACTTTGAAGACACCAACCAAACAGTATAAACCAAATCAATAGGTAGTTTACCTAGCTTTGAACAAGGCAGCAAATTAAGATTTTCACAACTTTTGTGGATACTGTGCTTTCTACGGAATATTCTTAGGTACATTTTAATTATTATAGATGGGGGTATTTCAAAGCATATTATATTAACTATCCAGAATAATCTAAAAATTATATTTCTGTTTGAAAAACTGGAACCAATTATTAACCACAATAGTCGTTACCCAGTTGGCTTTCCAGATTTCGAGGTGACCTATGAAGAGGACAGCCAAGGGAACTGCGTGCCCATCATCACTCTAGAAGTGATGTCGGATTCCACTGATTCTTGTGAAGAACCTGCGAGTAACGAACCACAATCCAATGAAGATGGAGCTCAAGAGAATGCAGGTGTTCATTTTCTAAGTGAAAGAACACAAGACGAAGCGAACTATGAATTCTCCGATAGCAGGTACCTACAATTCTTCTACTCATATCTAGTAGTTTCAATTTTGAAGAGGATTCAACAATACCATAACGATGGTAACTTTAAACCAAAGCCATAAAGAAATGAATTTAATTTTTGTTGTTAAAAATGAAGTAGACAAAGCTTTAATTATGTACCTATAAGATGAAATAACGATAATTAGGTATTAGAATCAAAAAAAGAAAGTATCAAGAACATTAATTTAAGGTTGGTAGAAGTACCTTATATCAAGAGTATGTTATTTTTTAGGGAAAAAGAACATGACAGCACAAAGGAACCCCGACAAAAACTGGAGAGCTTAGAATACAGGACCCGGAGTGATGGTAGTGTGGTCTGCAAGCTATGTGGAGAGATACTACAGAGCCGAACGCATTGGTATCGGCACAAATACAAAATGCACGTACCATCCGCCTTGCAACCTGCGCCGTTGTACCAGTGCGAACAGTGTTTGGCGTTCTTTAAAAGCAGAAAAGGTAAGTTTTCCTAATTAAGTTTAATTGAAACTTGCTATTGTTTTATAACAGCCCTTTTTATATCCTGTCATCGGAGTTTATTCTTCGCGTTTATTTATGATATCAGGTTGGGACCAGTAACTAATTAATCACCAATGTCGGATTTTGTAATGGCCACCCAAATGGTTCAAAGATTGCAGCTGCTTCCTGATTAGAATACATATAATGTTTTTGTATGTTTTCATCTCTAAATACGGTCTTCATAAACAAGAATGATTGATGTAAGATTCAAGACTTATGCGCCCAGGAATATCAACTTTATAAATTATGTATTCACAATAACTATTAAAATTTAATACAATAATCGTGTTATTGGTATCTTAAATACTTTTAGTATCTTTTTATTTTATAGTATATAATGGTATTTGTCTACAATTTCTACAGGATACCTTGGTCACATGGCCAGTAGACACAGCGAAGTCCTAACAGACGCGAACACGACTCAAGCGAATGCACAAACCGAAAAACCGACAAAAGATCAGCAACCGGCACCGCAACAACAGCAACTCCAACAGCATATCCAGCAACAAATCCATCAACAGCAAATACAGCAACAATTTCAGCAACAGCAAATACAGCAACAATTTCAGCAACAGCAGTTACAGCAGCATCTACTCCAACAGCAACAGTTACAACAGCGATTACAGCAGAATCAACAGGATAAAAGACTTACAGAGGAGGTCAATGTAAGGTCCTTACATGATCTCGTGATAACAAAAGTACCAACGAACCAGCAGCCAGTACAAAGACAAGGCCCCTCAAAACCCGTGGAACAAAAGAAAACGTTCAAAAATATAAAAAGTAAGCACCTACTGTTGATTTCTAGGCCTTAGGACTAAGATTTTGCCACGTATAATGGTCCTCTTCATACTAACAGTTAAAGAATGTCTGACGCTAGGAGTACTCATCGAAGTTATTTTCATTTCCAGCACCAGTGGAAATGGCACTGACAACCGGACCAGGCTGCGAAGAAAAGCGAATTCGGGAAGAGAAATTGGTGTCAGAAATCATCGACCGAGTACGAAAGGAGTGCGAAGCTCAGGGCTCAGGTGGCTCCGCGCGGCGAGGCTACAATCGACGAACTACCGTCATGCATACATAGACCGATCTTCAAGACTCAAGTCTTATTGGATGTTCAAAAAGTGATGCTTAAGCGATCAGACTTTAGCTTGTTTATTAATGAGCCTCCATTGGCTGTAACCCTTTTAAGTCCCACTGTTGGGCACGGATCTATCCCCACAACAGGAAGAGGTCTGGACTTTAGTCTACCACGCTACTCCATTGTGGATTGGAAAAGTGAGCCTCGCATTACTAATGATAAATGAGAAAAATCGAGAAAGCTCAAAAAAGGCAGTGTCACTTGAATATTTAGGCATGGTGCGACTCTTGCCACTTGTTACGAGATGGCGCCAGTGGTATCCTGAGTCATGCTATTGAAGTTCTTTTGACATTTGCCGTATATTATTCTTTATTACTTACACAATTTCGGAGTTGGAACAGTGTGGTCGCTTCTCAAGCAAGATCATCTCGCCTGGCGGGAGATTTCATTTGATGTTGTGTGGCGTTTTCTCTGAATAGTGCCATAGTGGTTGTGAGATTGTAGGAGATTTATGATGAACTTGAAATAATATTATATTTTTTATTCTTTTTGAGAATGTTAGATATCTTTTTTAGAAAAACTAGGAAAGTATTTTTATTTTTTGGGGAAGAACAAGACGCCAGGTTCTTATCTAGCTATATCTGTCTCTGTAGTTCTGTACTACCGTTTCATTCAGAGAGATGAATAGACTTTGCCTCGTAACATCTTTGGATCTTTGGAATGTATCGTTGGAAGTAGTAATGTAACAACGTTTAATTCCGTGATTTATATGATCACTCTTGTTGTCGAATAAAGATTGGTAAATGCATTAAAAATGTCAATGAAGATCAACAAAGTTTCTATTAGAAAATTAAGTAGGTAACTTGCTTTAAGGCAATAATGAAACAAGCCACACCCCATATTCAACGTGCCAAATTTAGAGTAAACGTGTAAGAATGCAAAAAGCAAACATGTCATAATGTTTTTTTAGAATATTGTGCAAGAGTAGATATGTGTTTATGAAATTAATGATGAAAATTTATAAATTATCCTAGAATTTTTATCGATTTATGTGAGAAATTTTTTTAAATGCGAAATATCTCAACGTAGGTACAATTTGAATTGAACGAGAATTTTGAATTTTACGTATTTAATCATTTCACACTGTAAACTACTATAAGATACTAAAACTCAAATATAAAACAATAAAATAAAGAAAAGGTTACTAAAAAGCATAGCGTATATTATTATGATAAATCTGAAAACTTATAGAACGAGACATGAGATGTGAGACTGGCTTAATATAACTTTAGATGAACCGTTAGAATATCAGTGTCTTTGTTTATTTCTGTAAATTATTTTTTACATCGAAAGAAAAGTAATAATGGTGATTGTTGTGTTAAAAGTTGTGATTACGTGAATTTTGTGCAATACGCGTACATAGAAGAAAACATATTTTTCTTAAGCAAGTTAGAAGGTAAGGCCCTAATATCGTTTATTATAAATTTAAAACCAATTTTATGGAATGCTTTACGCCAAATAATGTGAAATAATATTTTTTATTTTATGTGTATAAATACCTAAATTTTAGGTAAATAATTAATATCTTTACTACAAGCTAGGTATCTTGTAGTATTCTCCTATATGTATAATATAATTATAATTATGTGTATAGTCCTAACACTCAACACTTACCTAACTCTTATTAAAATGTTTTTATATGAATTATAGGGATCATGTTACAACCGAAGCACAGATTACTAAATAGTTACTTCGACCGATGTCTTATTCTGTGTTTAATTTCAAAAAAATCAAACATTGCCAAGTTATTTTAAATTTAAACCACATGATTAAACTTTTTAAATGTTCTACTTTTCGGCCCATAATATTTTATTCCTCATAAAGGTGTGTGAATACATTAACGCCTGGAATTATTAAAGTATTTCTTTGAAAAACTGAAATGTTCTACTTAATGTTCTTTCTGGTAATCAAATATCGTTTAGGACCTATCACCTAAACTTTAGATGATCCATAATCTTAATATCGGTTATTAATTTCCGGCGTAAGGCTTCCCTTATAATTTCGTTTGAACTTTGCTACAAATATCGAAGAATAATACCGTATGTTCGTTTTCTTAATATTAAAACCTCAGAATACAGAACAAATTTCTTTCACCGACTGCCTATAATTACGTGAGAGCTACTTTTTTACACTTGCCTTCCGCTCTATAAACCATTATCAAAGTGGTATTCCAACATAAGCGGTGAGCCTGGATTCTCAGATGAATCATTTGAGGCTTTGAAAGCAAAAGCTGCGTCATCTGAGCATAAAATTATTTGCTCTTTGATAGCTGACGAGATGTCTATTAGACAACAAAGCTTATGGGATGGCAAAAAAAAAATCTGGACATGTTGACATGGGGACAGGGACTTCAGAAAATTGCCAAACTCTTGCCTCTGAAGCATACGTACTTTTAATAAATGGTATCAATGAACATTTTAAATTACCTCTAGGTTATTTTCTTGTGCATGGTTTAACTGCTGAACAAAAAGTTAATTTAATCAACCTGTGCCTCATAAAATGTCACGATGCTAGTATAAAAGTAGCTTCATTAACATTCGACGGACATTCAACTAATTTAACGGTAATGAAATTGTTGGGATGTAAGATAAATTCCCAACAGAAATTAAAAACAACTTTCAAACATCCAGTTGACAAATCTGATGTGGCTATATTCTTAAATCCCGTCCACATGTTTAAGCTTGTGCGAAATCACTGGGAACTTAAAAGTTATTATAGACAACAATTACAATAAAATTGAAGAAGTCTTGCCTCTGGAGACCCGAGGGCTGGCCGGCTGGCGGCTATTTCGCTCAAAGGCTGAGCCTGTGTGTTCAGCGTGGAAATGCCGCCAGCGTCTTGGGACGATGCCTCACATGGGCACTTTACAAGAATTATTTTTATTGTGAGTGATTTTTTTTGTATTATATTCTTTCTGTAAATAGTTGTATATAGTATTTAAGGTTATTTATACTTTAAGAATTATTAAAATTTTTCAATTGATTGTTAATTACAAACATAATTAAATATATCTTAGTAATAGACCATAAAATTGACTGGAATCTTTTATGTGAATTAAATAAAATTCAAGAAGACGAAGGATTACATTTCGCTAATAAACTCACACGAAGGCATATTATATTTCGTAATAATATCATAAAGGTAAAGCTTGCTAGTCAAGTCTTAAGCACAAGTGTAGCGATGGCGTTAAATTTTTGTAGGGAAGATGCAAAACTAAAAACTTTTAAGAATGCCGAAACAACTGACAGTTTTGCAAAAAACATGAATCATTTTTTTGATATTTTTAACTCTAGAAATATGAAGCAATTTGATTCTAAGCAACCTCTAAACAATCATAACAAAGATTTCATATTCGGTTTTTTAAATTCAATGAAAACATAATATATAGGTACCTACGTGAACTAAAAACAAGCTACTAAGCGAAAAATAGACCAGGAGAGAAAAAAAGTACAAGTAATACTACAAAACTTAACACCAATCTTAGAATGTACTTGCAAAACTGATTTCCTCAGAATTCTCATATTGAGATATTGAGAGCTTACAATCATTGTACTTACAGCAATTTGGTTGAGGAAAATAATATGCTTCTATTTATACCATCTTATAAATACAGCCAGGACCATTTAGAGTTGTTGTTTGGAATGATAAGAATGCATGGAGGGCACAATAATAATCCTAATGCAAAACAGTTCAAGGGAATTTATAGGAAAGTATTATGTAATTTAGAAATAAAGGCTTCTGATAACGGAAACTGCATTCCATTAGAAAATATAGGTGTTTTAAATTGCTCGTCATCAATAAAGGCTATTAATGGATCAGCCCAAATGCAAAAACTTCAAGAAGAACAGCTATTTAATGATTCCTTTACAATTACCGAAACGTGTGCTAGCGTTATAAAGTTATTATCCACAGATTTGCCTGATATCCATGACTTACACCGTTACATTGTTGGCTACATATCTGGTTCTATAGCCCATTACCTTCTTAAGGTTATAAAATGTCAATGTTGTATGGACGCTTTGCAAGCAAGTGATGTTTTGTGGTTTCATAAACTGATTTCCCTGAAAAACAGAGGTGGACTTTGTTTTCCATCTCAAAGTTTGTATGAAGTATGTTGTATTTGCGAGACACATGTACGCAAAATTGCGCGCGAAGATTACGTAGTGACATCGAATAGTCAACGTTTAGCGATTGTGCTCCAAATTTTCAAAAAAATTTTTGGTAATTGTGGCATATTTATGTTTGAAGAAAATCATGTAAATGGCCCGATCCATAGGAACAATCTTATTCGTGTAGTAATGGAAAAATATCTTGATATAAGATTACATCATTTATCTAAATGCAATTTAAAACTTTTAAAATAATTCCTGATTCTAAAAGGCAATATTATAATAAACTTATACAACAGAAAGGTACCTAAATAATACTTAAATGCAGAATTTCATAATTATTATCTCTACACTAATATTAAAAAGAGGAAAGATTTGATTGTTTGTTTGTTTGTTTTATTGTTGTTTGTTTTGTGTTGTTGTCTTTGTTTGTTTTATTGTTGCTTTATAATTGTAGTCTACGGGAACGAAATCTCAGGCGGACATTTATTATTTATTATTTTAATTCAATTATTTCCAGTAGTACATAAAATTTACTACTGCAAATATTTTACCACAAATAGAGGTAATGTTACGTAAGCTGGTAACCCTACCGCGGGCGGGTGAAGTGCGAGCGGGGCGGTGTTTTGGACACAGCGCGCTGCGTACAAATTAAATCAAACACTCCTGGTTTGTTCTGTATTCTGAGATTAAAATATAGAACCTCCTCCTTTTTTTAAGTCGGTTACAAACAATTGCAATAGATAGGTAGGGTTGACGGTTGATGGTCACCTTCAGGTTACCTAATTTAAATCATTAAGGTAATTTTGAATCACAGCATAAATAAATTAAATTTTCATTAATACCTGTACCCAGCACAAGTCAATTTTCAAATCCGAAAAAGTTGAAGGTCGAAGTTCAAGGCAATGAAAAGGGAAGTTTTAACATTCAACATTTAAGGGTGGTTCAAAGTTACACAAAAACTTTAAATTCAGTAAAGTTGATCCTTCACAAATATAAATATATAATAACTCTTTCACATCATCGTTTTTATTCACTCGCAGACAAAATGTTCGCATGTACCTAACTGTAAATAGGTAGGTAGACTTACTAGAAATAAGGTACCTAATTATTAAATATTTTATGTACGTTTTACACCGTAATCTGTTTTTGATGAATTTTCATGTTTTAAAAACATTGGTCGATGCTCATTTTATTGTAAATATAAAGTATTCGTCCATTTAGATATTTATCAAAATAATTATAGTTATCAATGTAGACGTATAATGTATTGGTATTTATGTACTTATAAGCTCTAAATTTTGTGCCACTAAAAGTTAAAAATTTGATTTTCAGTCCTGCTAATAACATATTCTGCCAATTTTTAATAAAGAAAATTTGTAAAAATTACCTACATAAAATCGAAGTATTTTTACTTGGTAATTATAATTTAAGGCTCTTAATGTTGTTCCTTTTTAATTTTAAACTACAAATCTACTTTTTTGCGTGATTTTAAAATATAAGTACTATTAACAAAGGTTAACATTTACCTACTTATGAATAGTTCCTGCTATGAATAACTTTATTTTTAGCTCAACTTATAATTAATAATATTTTGATCTCGTTTAATAAAATGACTGATATTAATTTATATTATTTTTGATATGATACTTAGCATAAAAAAATGATAACTATTATTTCTTTCTTATGATTATTATAGCTCAAATATTTTTACTAAGAATAGTCGCGCAAATATGAACTTATAAAATAATGTGCTTTGTAATGTTTTGTGCCAAATAAATTCATGCAGTCTTTGCTGATAAAAATTTGTACCTAATAAGATGATACCGAATGTATACTAAATAATAACTATTGTAAACTTTTTCTATTTTTTGGGGTAGAAACTGAAAAAATTGGGTGAAAAATGCTTTTTAAAACTATATACTTTTCCATGTTTATTTTCATTTTGTGGGCTACTTACACAATTTTTTAAATAAATATTTAGTGAAACGTTACCAAATCACTTTTCTTTATTGTATGATAACATAATTATTATATTATTATATTATTATATTATATTGGCGTGAACTTGTCCCGGCAGTCTTGAAGATAATATTTTTAAGTAAAATGTCCAAAATTTGTTAGTTAAGAATTAATCCCGAAATACCTCCTACGCTGCATCGTTCTGTTTATGTTTCCATATACGAGTACCTTAATTTAAAAATGAATAGGTACTATAGGTATTCCTTACAATATTCCATCGTGTTATCGTATTTGTAGATACTAACTGCTACAAAAATTAATGCTTGTCTAACGAACTACAGTGGGTACCTATTTAAATGTTTATGATTACTCGTAGATGTATATCTACGAGTAATCTGTATGATTTATTTGCATGTGAAAGTAATAGTCTAATGCTAATCCCATTGTTATTTTAAATATTAATCTTAAATTGTAAGACGCTAGGTAACTAATCCGTGTTATAATTAATATCGTATAAAACCTTGTGTCAAACTTATTTATCAAAAAATTTATATACGAAAACTGTGATGAATGTGGCTCATAAATAAAACATAATTGGAATTTATCTGTACTTTTTATTTATTTGTCCTATTTATTAGATATTCATTTAAATAACAATATAACATACTATTTACAGGAGGTGCGTTTCTAGTCCATGAATCTTGTATCAAAATGAGGCTCTAGGTTCGCGAGCGGCACTCGGCGCACCCTAATATCGGGCGCCCAAGTGCACCGCACCCCCTGCACTATAGATTAAGGCCCCTTGTACACTTCCGGTTTTTGCACCGGACCTCGGACCGTTGTTTTTCGTTTTGTATGGCTTGTTCGCCGGACAGACATCCGGTACATGTACACACTTTCATTATAAGCCATACACCACAGCGAGTCCGGCGAAAAACAACGGTCCGGTGTCCGGTGCAAAAGCCGGAAGTCTACAAGCGGCTTTACTCTCAAAATTACCGAGAATGTTCGATAATATTCGCAACGTGTCTTCCCGTATCTTCCCATATAATTTGTATTTTATAGTATTATACAGAATCTATTCTATTTTTTATCTTACTTTCCTGCTTTTGGTACTTACTGTAATGATTTATTAACCTTTCATTATTGTGACGACATATAACACATTGTCCATTATTAGCTTACTGTTTGTTCGGAAAAGCAGAGCCTATCCTACCCTTTCACCACGCACCTTGCATAATGCGTGAATCCAATTGTTCTTGGCCCAGTTTCAGGAAAGATTAATGAATATGTATCGGACGTCTATGTATATTCATCATTTGAATGCAATTTTAATAACAACTAGTGTTCGCCCTGTAGTCGATATTCGACTATAATTTATAAAAAAATTCTATTTCTATGTACTTCTACGATAATATTAAAACGAAAGATTTATAAGGTAAGGTAACACTTTTGAATTGATTGATTGAATTTAAAAACAATGAATTACTTTAAAAGTACCTACCTATGCCAATTTTAACAAATTAAATGACCTTATGGGAAAATATAAAAACACGCGAAATCATATTTGAAAATGGACTCTTAATTCTTATTCTGTTCCAGTTCGCGGGCACTCGTTCCTTTTTTAAAAATATTAATTTGTGTGAAATTCGCGCGCTTCCATAT
>DWIY01000032.1:0-21523 GCA_018248615.1 Erynnis brizo brizo
GATTGCAACGTATAGAACACGCCAAAATAAGCATCTTTTACATGAAAGAGTTTTCTCTAAAGTTAAAAATGGGCGAGATATACGAGATATACATGGGTAAAAATCTTTGGATAATAGTCAAAATAATTGGCAGAGCGAAGTCTGCCGGGTCAGCTAGTATAAAATAAAATACTTTAGTTACAAAGCTTGCTTCATTATATTAACTTTTGAAATATTTTCGACATTGAGATAGGTACCTATATAGGTACGTAGCAAAAATTCTTATAGTTGGAACTGATATTAAACAATTTGAAGCAGTAAATTAATTCAGTGAAAGTATTTCTTTAAATTGCAGCAATTGAAATAGTAGAATATCCGGCAAGTTTAACGGAACATTGAACAAAGGCTTGGCAGGAGTAAGTTGGCATTGGGAGGTATTATTCTAAACTAGGCTGCCAGGACACATAGGGTTAATATCTCTTTACATAATGACGTAACTGTATGGACATCATTATATAAATTTGAACAGCGCAGTTTAGGTGGTAGCCTTTTAACCCGTCATAAAGCAGCATGTTCTTCTTGTCTTTTGTTTCAGCTGGGGACTTGGGGAGGTACGGTTGCTAGAGATACTTTATTTGAGGCGAACATCTAGGCCTCATGAGTAGCAAACCACCCTTATACTACGAAATTTGAGGTTATATGGATGTCCATGGGCTGCAGATTACAGTGACCACAGTAACATCAGGCGGCTTGCATGTCAGTTTGCTAATCTATTACTATAAAAAGAGTAGGTAATAGAAGGGTAATATGTATGCTTCAAACTTCCTCGTCGTGTTAGGTGACATTCATTCCCACTTCATACTTGAATTGAATGTAGGTATATAAATTTATTCCGTTTTAATTTTTACTAATTGTGCCAAATACCTTAATTGACTTTAAGTTTCTAAACCTTTTTTGGGGAAAACAGAAACTGATTCCGTAACCCTTTTTTACAAAGTGTTTTATGGTCATAGCTCTATGATTTGAAATAACCGAAATACTTACTTCGCTAACGCTACGACAGATTATGCTGAAAACCGAGTCATAAAAGACCCTATTTTATGTCTGAAGATTATGAATGAATGTGTCAACGACCGATGTTTAATGGAAGCCGCTTCACCAAAATTACCAACCAAATGGGAACCTAACTATCTACGTACTACCGTTATTTCACATGAAGTATCGATATAAAACACACGTTCATTGCTCGACGATTTATTATTTTCATACGAGTAATACGTCGATTCAGAACCTTGTAATAACATTTCCGCAGCGCGAAATTACTTTTCCAAAGCGGTCAGATTAATCACAGATTTCGCTCCAGAGCTTCTATTAATCCTCTCCATTCCGGTACATCGAGAAATTCAGATACGCTACGTTTGTATTTTTGATATTTTTAAATGTAAATCGTAAATACTAAAATTAAAAAAGAAGAAAGATTTGTTTTTTGTTTGTTATGAATATTCTGGGAAAGCTTTTTGGAATTACCTAATTACATAGGCTATATTATATTTTAAAAAGTTTAGGGATCCTTACGCAAACTTAATTTATCTAACGGAAACGGAAGGGAAAGCAAAAGATTTTATCTCGGGAGCGGGAGATGAAGAAACCTAGAACCATGTCGATTGTCGCATATTTTAAAGGATGACCTAGGGATAGATTAGCCTTATAGTTTAAAAAGGAATAGAGTGGTAAAATCAAAACAACTACTTAAGCGGTATGCAAAGGGAGGTCACAGAATTTTTTTTACGAGTGAGATTTTTTTTACAATTGAGCAATATTTAAACAAACAAAATCACCGTATTGGAGCTGAAAGCTCTGATAAAGCTTCCCAATTAGTCAACAGAGTACAACGTGGGCATTATCCGACTTCAGTGATGGTTTGGTGAGGGGTTAGCTATGAAGAGTGAATGAGCCATATTTTTGTGAAAAACGTACTTACCCTTTTAACGTAAGAAAATGTCACGGCTGTCAAGAGCTTCACTACTACTTTTAACTTTATTCAAGAAAAATTTGAATTATTTTTGGGAGTTTCATGTTTATTACTAAAGATTTTCCTAGTTCTTCTGTGAGAATGGTAAAACTTAGACATAACTTATTATTTATAAAAAATATATTTTATAAAAAATGGAATTTTTATAATGTTCTACATAAAAGGTCGATGCGTTTATTTTAACGATAAAAGGGCTCAACAAACAATGTAAAGGAAGTTGTACAATAAACAAATCAATACACACCTCTACGTTATGTCAGTCTGAAAGGCATTGATAAATGGTGAGATTGTGCAGAAATAAGGAGTATCTAATTAATTATACTACACTTCCGCCTACAATGTTATCAATTTATTAAGAGTAAAAAAAAATGATCTATCCCGTGACCCGTGTATCTGTTATCTATATTCGGAATCGGATTTATCTTTACTTATTTAAATATTGTGCACAACATAAATACGTAAGCACAGTTTAGTTAAAGAAGTACGTCGATTATCTGAAGCTTTCCTTTCGAGGTTTAGAAGGCAGGCATTAAAATTACTGATAAAACGAAAAAAAATCGTCGTAGGTATTACTTCAGTGCCATTGGTCGGTAAATGGCCTGTGCTACTACCCTCGTACGCGTAAAAAGAGGGTTGATACAAACAAAGTCATTGAAAAAACACGCGTATCCCTGAATTAATGAAGTGTGATGTCGTTTGCTTAAGTTTATGTCTTAAAAATAAACTTTTATGTCGATGTTGCCTTCCTCTTGATGTTCTCTTGTTATTTCGTGGAATCTGTAATAACAGATAGAGGACCTATAATGTTTGAGTGTATCTACTTTGGAAAATAAAACGATATTATTTTTTCTTGACTTTATTTCGTTTCGCGACAAAAAATACCTAGAGTGCAGCTGTCATGCTGCCTATTCAATCTTAATTTGCCACAAAACTTTAATCAGTGAATTTGTTGCGTATGTGCTTCATAAAAACTACGATTAAATCTTGTATCCGTGCATCTGCCTTTTGAAATTCACTACTGGAAATAGCAGTCCCAATCGAGTCTACTCCATCTCACCCTGTATTTTATGAATGCAGCGCTGGATTGAATAGGTTATTAAATGGATGGCACTGAATCGAAAATGAAGAAGTTAGCCTCTAACGTGATCAGTTTTGGTACCATAGAAAGTTTGCGTTGCAAATGCTGCAATCGAAGTAACAGAGTTGGGCACTTGTTCCCTTTGTTCAACAAATGCTAATAAGAATATTTATGATAGCTAATAAGAAGAGCCAAAAAATATATTGATTCTATTAGTGTTGGCTTTTAATCTTTAGATACTCATTTAGAAACATTAAGTAATAAATTTATTTAAGGCTGACGAAAGAAAATTAATGATTGTTAGACAAGCAGGTTTCCTCATTATGTTTTTTCACCGATACATAAGGTGGCATTAAATTTTGTTAAACGCAAACTTAGAAAAGTCATTGGTCACTGTGATTGGAAACAAGACCTCTCGAGTCTCACTCGAATAAAATTTTTTAGCCACTGGGCTATCACCGCTCTAAGTGCATGGTTTAGGCCGCACTCAGTCTGGATGCGATTGAAATTAGTACGAATTTAACTCGTGCGTATACGTACGTTCGCGCACGAACAATTCTGAACCTTTGAAATACTATGGGAGCGCTCAATCTGCGTGTGAGTTAGGCGTACGTCGATGTAGCCAGTGTGCCAACTGAGCCCGGCTTTAAAGTAATGTTATCGCATTCAGAATCCGTTTGTGATCTGACTAGTCAGTGTAAGCGGGGTCGAGTCGCTACATCCTTGTTACTTCCGTGCCATTCGCCGCCAAGTGGCCTGAGATAGTCCACCTTACATACACTTCTAGGGTTGTTCTTTCGTAGAATTTATGCGTTTCCAATTACTTTTAAACACTTGCTTGTTCGACGTTGGAACTAACGGGTTTTGAAGTATTTTATGTAAATTGTGCTTTACTTTAAATAAACGGGATATACATTTCCAACGTTATAATAACTATCACGCTAATATTTGGAATAGTTAAATAATGACTGTGTAGTTAATTCTTTAGGTTATCTATTTCTGCATATTTCTGTATATATTTTTATATAGAGCATTTGTGAGGAAAATATGAATACTTACATAGATGGGCTGTTAGCGCCAAAACTATTATCCTACGATAATCCATTGTTGAAGCCCCGAGTATCTGATGTGATTATAAAGATGACGCCTTTTGCTGATGGTTAGCTCTCATTTTGAACCGATACAGAAGGTTGTCCAAGCCTGAAACAATAAATATAACTTCATTATTTTATTTCTTTACTGTTTTACTTCCTTTGGTAATAAATTTAAGAGGACTCAAAATAAAATAGCCGTCCTAGAGACTTAGAAGTATTAGCGAAACAGTTAATGTGAATGATTTCACATTTATTAACTGATGTTAATGAATAAAAACAAAAAGTTTTAAAATGGTTTTTATTGGAAAACTTTTTATTGGAATCTGATGTTACCTTTTCATGAACATCATAATTTTAAACCATATTTTTATTTAGTTATAACTGCGAATGAGTCTTGTAGTCTCCAATATATGTTTTACCAGACTATTTTGGTGATTTTGAAATATCCAAGCGGGATGGTCATTTTATTGAATATGTTAATCCGAGCAAACAAATGAATATGAAATGGTTCAGTATACGATCGCAACGCACCGACGGACAAAATAATCGTTCGATATGCAAAGCGGCTCGTGGTCGCCTCTCATTTCGGTGGTGTACCAACTCATTGCACACCGATATAGCTTTTAGTATAAACATCGACGGTGGACTGCTCATTGCCTCCATAATTACTGCGGTGTACCCACAAATTAATTGTTTATTTATATAGACGATACACAGAATATTGATCCTCGCTTTTTCTGATTTGCGATCAGTTGCTTTCAGTGTAATAATAATTTAAGACAAACTCTACTTATTTGTAACCTTAGAATTTGTAAAATGAATAAAAATAAAAGTTTTCCTGTAAAGTTCCGTATTTATTTCATTTCATTACAGTTTTGTCAAAATTTAGTAGAGTCTGTGTTTATTGTAATAATGACGTTTTTTAAATTTTGTTTTGGTTTTACATCTCAAATAGATACTATCTGTTCAATAGTAAGGAAATTACATTTGTTATAATAAATGTTGTATTACCTAGACATGGAATACTTCTTCAAATAAGCTAGTATTTAGGGGTCCCCTTAATGTAGCGTGTTAGTAGTTGCAACAACTTATCGTAAGCAGAAGCCTAACGTAGGATCATTAAAGAGCTATTAAGTGGTGATCCGTAATTTATTCGGCCATCACGGCGGCAGGCCGTTCCGTGCACAGCTTTGTAAGTGTCCTAATCACGCAAATTAATTAAGATTAGGTGGCTTCAACCCTTTCTACATCCCACTCCTGGGCATAGGTCTTGACCTCAAGCTGGAACATCTCCATGAAGCTTTGTAATGTTATGGAAATGATCTAAGCCTTGACGTTAAGGACAGAAGTGACTTAGATGGAAGTTATTTGCAATTTCAAATAGTTTAATTAAATCAACCGAGGATGTAGGTACCAAGGTGGAGGCACTGCTCCTTTTGGAGGACCCAAAATTAATATGTTCGCTCGCATGCACTAAAAAGTAAACCTATTTCATAACTCATTATCCTGTAATATTGTCGAACTAATTCTGTTGGTTACATAGAATGTCCTTACTTAGTTAACATTCTAAAATTTAATGAGCACCGGATAAAACAAACCATTAAAGATTAATACCATGATAATAAAGTTAATAGTACCTATAAGTAGCAACATGGAAAATAAGGCCTAATGGATAAAGTGTTCAGAATTCAGTATGGACGTATAATTTACGATCACAAGAAAGATTGCGGTTGGTAATTCACGATTGGCATCCTTTGTAGGGTTGCGGCATTTGAAGCACGATCCGAAGGACTAATCTTAAGGTCGCTAAGGTTACGTGAGGAATTTAGTATTGCCAGTTCGAGAATGATATTAAAGGTCTTAAATTTGTCAAGTTCTGACACCAGCATTGTTGTAGGCCGTTTGTTACAGACTACCTTCGGCAATCTATGCCATCTGCAAAATTGATGGAGTCTCTCGTATAGGTACTAAAGGTTTCTTGTAAAACGTCTGTCATTTGGGTTCTGCATCATCGATGTCTTTGTAGATTTATAATCTTCAAAAAGTTATGTTTAAGTAAGTGCATAAATAAACGAATCGTTGCTGTCTTACTATATTATGGAATCCCTTGAATGTTCTTTAAATCACACTTATCGTGTTATCAAAGATAACATCAAAATGATATGTCTATTTTCTCGAACAATTATAGCGATTATGATTCATATTTTGCACAATTATTATAACTGCATAATCAATGTGTGATTACATGTATTGTGATTGTGCTCCTAGGGACTAAAGTGAAATGGAATGCCGCATTAATAGGATGAATGACTGAATTATGCTGTATAATTACACTGTTTAATTATTACAACTGGCTTATAACTGGTCTAGTCCTAATGCATAATGTTACTCATCTAGTACAATCACGTGATAAGACTGACTAGTATTACAACTGTGGCACTGTGGCGACTAGGATTGCACCTGGCACAGGAGATCTCCCACCAGGCTAAGGTAATCGTGCCTTGGTAATTGAGTGGCCGTGCTTTTGATTACGGCATGTCAGAGTTTTGTTTATATGCCAGCCATGTAGAAAACTCCGATAGCGTGATTCAGGAATACCCGTGGCGCCATCTATTGACGATTGGTGGAAGCTTCCACACACTGTAAAAAGTTCAATTATTATAAACATTTTATTTTTCCTATCTAAATATTAAGTTCCATATTTTGATCCAGTAATTCAACATGAGCATGTAAGAATGATGTGTTTCTCTTGAGACGTTATTTGTGTCTTTTGTAGCTCCCATCTCACACAATGTAGAGTAAATGAGCTCTGTGAATAATGTGCTATAAACTCATATAAATATATCGAAATTTACCCTATTGTTGCATATTATGCGTAATTCAACGCGTCTGATGGGCCGTCAGAATGTGTTCAGTGGATAAATAAGATGCGAACATAGTACGTCATAATACTGGATGCGTACCGCGAGTCATTATTGTAGATATTAAAATTTGTTATTGAATTAATATACTAAAACGGCCAATTAAATATATTTATTTAAACCAAAAAAGATTTTAACATTGATACGGTCACTACAAGATATTGTTAGGTTAGCCAATTACATAATAACTCAAGATACAATGAGCCTTAAGTGGAGACTAAATAAATTAACCGATTTGGTATTACATGGATATCACAACAATGGAATAATGATTTATTCGCGATGAGTTGCTGTAGATAAATTGACTGCAGAGTACATAATAATTATTTTCTCCTTCTAATATTCTTACAGGAAATCCAACTAGGTTTTACAGTGATCTTGACTAATAGATATCCTACAGCTACACGAAAAGCTCGATGTCTGTGAACGCAGCACAAGCACAGAGGCATCCACTCCGAATTCCCGCGTAAATTGGCGTCTATTGTGCGAGACCGATCGCTCTGGCATAACGGAGAGCATTGAATGCTTAGCGAGTTCCGATTGCTCTCAGGCTCTAAGCCCCTACAGAACATAGCGAGACATACCTACCTAGATATCTGTTTTATGTACGTTTACATGAAATAGCCGAAAGCAGGTATAGGTATGCATAAAAATAATCGGAAATATTAAGATTTTTATATTAAATATTAAATTATTAAGTATTTCGTTGAATTAAGTTGTAAATTCGAACTTTGATCCTCGGGGTAAAAAATAAATTAATAAAATCTTTCATCGAAATTACATAATACGTATTGATAATGTAATTGAACAATGTCTTGAATAAAATTACGTGTGGTCTTAAACCGACTCTTATTAATAAAGGTGAGCCTCCCTTGGAGCGTCATTTTAAAGTAAAGTTGCATAGTCGAATAGTACAAACGGTTATCCTTATAGCTTTCTACGGCTTACCGCAGGATATGCACGAAGGGCGGTGAAAGAACTTCCCCTTGCTTTCCGTGCATTAATGAGTTGTATATAGGTACCTAGGTACGGTGTGTATGAACACCAAGTATAGCTTTGTGCTCTGTTCACATCTATCAGTACTTAACGTGGGTGCGGCGCACTGACTGCACAAACGAAGTATTCATATCTACCGACACTGTCCGGACCGGCTATGATAGAACGTCGTAGGAATACCAGGTCGATGCCTAAGATCGAAACCAAGGAATTAACTCTAGGAAATTATAATAATATAGAAACAATAAAGTCGGCACAGACATAATTTACGCCTGACGAATGTCGACCCGTGTCGCGCGGACACTCTTCGTTACGGTACCTATAACCCATAATGCGTGTCTATAACCCATAAGTGACCCACTGCAGGGTCAGCATCTCACAATGAGAAGGATGTATAGGCATAGCCACCACGCTGGCCTAATGAGAGTTGGTGGACTTCACACTTTGATTAGACTTGCCATTGAGAAGTATGAGAATTAGACACATGCCATTGAGAACATTACGGAGAACTCTCAGGCATGCAGGTTTCTTCACGATATTTTCCTTCACCATTCCTTTTTTAAAAAGTCATTCAAACTCGGGACTCTACTAGTACGGGTAGACATCACTTCGCGTAGATGTGAAAACAGAAAACACCCATATACATTGTATGAAAGAATATTTTTTTGTCAGCCACGTCACATGTCTGACCCGCCACGCTGGTGGATGTGAATAGAGCTTTACTTGTGCGGTGCAGGTGCGGGTGATGTGAGTGTTTGCTCGCGAGATGGCGCTGTAAGTACTCGACTACTCATTCAGCCGATGCATGCTTTACGATCCGGTACGGATAGAATTTTTCACGCTTTTGATTTTTTGTTCTTATTTGACGTCTACAAAAGAAAAAAGAAGAAGCAAGAGTGAAGAAAGGTTTAGACTCTAGAGAGTGCGACACTGATGGCGAAGACTAAAGATGACAATTAGAAAATTTCTATTGTTAAAAGAGAGCAAACAAGGCAACAAGGTCTGGTTTAGTAACAAAATAACATAACGTATAGGTACATGTAGGGCGATACCTAGGTATTTAGGTACGGAGAGTTATATTTAGTTAGAGAAGTTATATTATATTTGGGCAATCATTACATTTGTCATGTAATTATCACCGTTTGTTTCCTCACCATAAGCTTGAAATGTATCATTTAATTTTGAGTTTTAAGTTTATGGACAGTTATAAAAAATTACTCACGATTTTAGTATGGTCGAAAATCACAAAATTTTTGGACACGATTGCGCTGCTGACTCTACCGCTCCTACTGCCTATATCTGACCAGCTAGGAGCGGTATGAGCCGTATCCCTCTATTCAAACAAAATTTAATGAGGCGTGCGTCTATAGGCTGTATTGTGCCGCAAGTGTACCGTGCGGGAGCCGAGATCAGCGCTTCATTGTGCACAACATTACCAAATATTGGTTTTCTCTACAGCTATAGTAGACTATATTCTAACCCTTTTTACTTTTATGATGTTTGTGATGCGAGCTGACTTACACCATCTAATAAATATTACTTACTTAATATGACAGTGTTGTGTATTGACAATTTTTCTATTCAAGGATTTCGATTTACTCGTAGGTTCAAATCCGAAGAGTAATAAAGTTTTAATTCCATCAGTTTAGGTATTCGAATTTTTGTCATATCTGTGTCCACGGCCCCAACGGTACATGTGTAATCGGAAAAATTAATTGCAACATCTCATAATATTCTGAAGCCATATTATTAAATAAATCCCGTAATCCCTACCATGACGCAAGTCGGACTTAACAGAATGTATTATTTATTACAATCTGTTCGATACGAAAAGATAAGCTTCTTTACAGATTTGCACAGACGTCTCACAAAGGCTTCATTCCTCGCATCGAGAATAATGCGAACATCCGACAAGATACGAGCAACATATTATTTTTTTCCTCTGAAGAATATTTTAATAAATGAACTAACTTCATAAGCTTCTGTCAAGCAGTCTGGTGAAAAATGGGGCTTAAAATTATTAATGAAAATGTTACCTTTATTCTTTGTGTTGAAATCGATCCGTCTTTCTTTCAATATGCAAATATTTGCTGATCGCTATTGGTAAACTTGAAACGAATGTTGTCCGATAATTTATGATGGCAAGCGTGCCTATTGTCCGACAAACAACGTTCCGGCTCGTGGCCAAATTTATATTCCAAGTTTTGGCGAACAGGGGTTGGCCGCAGAATGGCCCTCTGAACCGAAACCGATAAAGAACTTACGAAGCACAAATGAGCATAAATAACCGAGAATACGTTTCACTAGGTATTCTTTACTTGTCTGAAATATTAACAAGTTTGGGCCAGATGTCGGTTGAATTAGATCTCAATAGGTATAGTTTTTAGACGAAGAATTTTGGTAGCATAAATATTAGTGAAAGGTTGTGATTAGTCTACGTGCGACGTGCGATATTGTGTTAAGTAAACAACTGAAGAATATTTAAAATCATTCAAATTGCAATATAATGTTCAATATATGTTTTGTTGGTATATTTAAAAAATGTAAGTAAGTAAGTACATTATAAGAGTTCTTCAGTGTAGGTACTATAATGGGACTCAGGTATCAGGGGCGTTAACAGTCTTACAGCCGTACTCAGAGACATTCATTGACGTTAATTGTTCCTTAAGTAATAGATGACACTTATGTCAATAGGAATAAAGACGATTATTTATTTGTTAATGAACATTAAAGTTAAATGACGTCTCTGAGTGCGGCAGTTAGTATCATATTTAAATTTTTCGGAAAGCTTCATGCAAAAAGTAAAAAAGACCAAGCGCAAAGAATGACAACATGTGGTAATGGTGAACATTATGACTTTTATTATCGGATTGTTTTGTATGACAAATGATTCCCAAACGGCAAGTTACCAATTGAGAGAAGCAACCGTCGGAGGCACTCGGGGCCGTTTTGGCTGCATCCCAGACACGTTTTGCATTTTATTCAAAACGTCGACGTGAAGGATAAAGTTTTATTATTTTAGTACTTTGACGTGATTCGAATTCGTCACATGTCGACGTGAACGTACAGATTTTATTCAAATTAGGACAGCTCTAGCCGTGCCTCTAGGTGCATTATGATTGGCCATGGATTTGTAATCGTTTTATACTGTGACTTGGAAGGTGGAAACTTCGCGACGAATATTGAGACCGTAATTATCGAATAGCATAGGAACTGCAAATTTAGATCACTAAAAAGTCAGAGAGTCATATTTAGTTTGTCTTATCCAGAACCAATCTCGTCATCCCTCACTCTGGCCTAATGCGTTGCTGGACTTTAATTACTTATTCTTTATTGTTGCTACTCCCCGACAAAAACACAAAGGCCTATGCCTATGTTATTAGGTACCTATATTGTCCTATGTTATAAATAGTCATAATATTTATAAATCTAGGAACAGATTCCATTATTGCAAAATAAAGCCGCAGGTAATTTCCTAAGCACGAGTTGAGCTTCCCAGCAATTTCGTAAACCTATAAGGTATTCTTATCAACATCGTGGGAATGAGTTCTAGCGCTGGAAGAAATGCCAACAAAGTATAATAACTAATAATAATGATATGTTTATATTTAAAATGGAGTCTTTAATGGAGTCTGCAAATATCTATTCACTCGACAGTATCCGGGATTTGGACGAAAAATAAAAGAGAACTAATTCAATTTATTGCAAGTTCAATTGTATTGTTGAAGTTTTTATGCATCTTATCAGTTGTATTCAAGCAAAAAAGCTTGACATTGAAAAAATTTTGATAGAGTCAAAGCTGAGAGTTTGACCTTTCTTTGCAGTACCTACGGAGTACGGACATAATCGGATGGTTAATAAAATAGTTTAAGTATTAAAATGGATGTTTTTTCAATCGCACATTATTTCAGAATACAGATGGGATTACGGCTCCTTATCCCGTCATAAGCCTCAGTAAGCATATAATCAATATTTTTTTTAAATTATAAAACTGCTAAATAATAGTGCCACTCAAATGTGTGTCATTTAATCACGTGTATATAGCCTATAGATAAATGTAACTCTCCTATTATTATGTTGTCATTACACTAAGTGTTCATTGTGTTTATAGCCTATAGATAAATGTAACTCTCATAATATTACTACTTTCTAAAAGAACATGCATGTCGTCATCGATCTAGTCCGTCAAATAAGAGCTTGTTCCAAATCTTGGACGTTTGAAGAACGCGAGAAACTGACCGGCGTGGGTGGAATTTGTCTATACCCGTACAAAGTTGCATCTTGCGCGACGTTGGCCTCAGTACACTTTACAAACGCTAATTAGCTTGCATGCCACTCTTAACAAAGATCCACCAGTATGCTTGTAGCTTCTTTGTGATTTTGCAAGCCATAAGGCATTTTGATCAGCCAGGAATGAGTCATGGCCGCTTTACACGAGGGCGCGCCGACACGGTTTAGTCGCGATAACAGTGTTACGGGCAATACTAATGTTTGAGCATTGTATGAAATACCCAACATCATAGATGCAGTAAAGGTCTTTCTCATGGTCAAATTTGTATCCGTGAGCCTGTAGGTACGTGGCGCTCTGATAATATTATAATTATTACATATGGAGCGACGACGTGAAGACATACCTTCTAAAGATAATGGTTTCCCTGTAGCCTTCAGAAGGAATAAGACCGATTATTGCGTATAGCAAATACGCAACTACGTCCAATTGTGGATTTCAAAGCCATCGGAATAACAGATCTGCAACTGTTAATAACAACTAGGTACATATAACATCATAATATTCTTTAAATAATTCCATTCTCGACGAAGATCTGACAATAATAAATAAAAAATAATAAATAGAATTGTATTTCTCAGTCATCATAAACAATGCTCAGTTATTGCGTCGGTTCGCAACAACAATAGTTGCACGGTGTTCAACTAACCGCCCACGGTACTATTAAGAATTAAACGAAGACGGTGCATTTCGCAGTCCTTTAATGCACAAGATTCATGCCTTTGATTGCAAAGGTTGGTGTGCTTTTGCCGCAAAACTTGCCTTATCCGGGCGTGTAAATTCTAGTCAAGGTGGAAAGGTCTAAGGAATAACTTCGTTTTAAAATTCCTGCATTTTTAAGTCATTTAAATCTTAAAGTGCAAAACGAAGTTTATTCTGCGTGGAGACTATGTACGAGTACCTACAACAAATATTTGAATAATGAAATACAAAGAACCGAATACAAACTCGTGATACAATAATCGTTTTCGTGATCAAATGTAAAAAAAAAACAATAAAGTTTTCTAGCCTACTATTATTTGCCTGGACCTCCGTCCAGCCTTCACAGTAACAATAATCTGTTTATTTTGCAGTCTATGCTAACAAAATAAACTGCTTTTCGTGGAAATCGGCTTGTTAGAAAAGAGCACTTAACATGGATTGGGTTGTCAGCTCGTTTGTCTTGTAAATCTTTTTACATAAAACCACCTAAAGTTATTATTATTACGGTAGAGCCATATTTATTGCAGGGCCGGGCGGGTAACATGGAGATACTTTGCGGTATCTTGGCTGGAATCGATTATGTGACGCCGAAATCGAATTTTTATTCGGGTTAGAGGATGAAATTTATTCAAATGATATTTCACGGTAGATTATTTGTAAGAGGATGGCGGATGCTTTGGTACATATTACTTTTTATAAAAGATATGGAACGTAAAAGTAGGGTAAAAACCAAATGTACAGAAAGTTTGTATATTACCTAAAAGGAATATGTTGAATTTAAAAGCATGCTGAATAGCATTGGACTGGGCTTTGGCCTGATCCGACCAATGACTCCTAGAATGGAGACAACGGCGGCAACGTTTTCGATGGCGCGACGATCTGCGAGGGGCAGCGGAAAGCAATTAGATAAAAATATTCTTTTCATCCAGTTGCTACCTTTGCTGGCTTAATGGCTTTGTCAGTGGCGCGCCTTGGGAGAGGCACGTCCAGCAGTGAACGAATGTTGGCTGAAGGAAGTTAAATTTTTAACTACATGTTTAGCCGTTTTAGCTAGTGACGCCCACGATATTCTGCTACGTTGCTCTACCTATCTGTAGCAAAAGTTCCAACGAATTCTCATAGATGGTGCTACTTACACCATTTCCATTGTAGAACGCTACGAAGAAGGCAGCCCCGTAGGAAGTTAATTTGTAATTCAGGAGATTGGTTGCACTGTGTAGTCTTAATTGAAATAATGTAATCTTATATGTATATAAAATTCTCATGTCACAGTTTTAGTTACAATACTCCTACGAAACGGCTCGACTGATTTTTATGAAATTTTATATGCACATTCAGTAGGTCAGAGAATCGGCTACCATCTATTTTTCATACCCCTAAGTAATACGGGTTGTTCACCACTAACATTTATTTTTTATTTTTTGAACAATTTTTTTATTTTTTATTTTTTTATACTTAAATCAAAAAATACATAAAACCCTAAATTTTCACCCTTCTATCATCAACCCCTATTTTTTTAATAGTCATTTTAGCGCCCGATAACTTATATGGCAAAACAACGTTTGCGGGGTCAGCTAGTATTCATATATTTACAAGCGCAGCTATTGGATGGCATATTCAGTGTGTAGATAGATTCTTTCACTACTTTAAATGTGTATTTAAAAGTATATACTTACTGTAACTTGAGATTAGTCGAGATATTTCAAAATGATTGACCATAAAACCCACAAGGTACACTTAGATTTAACTGCAACGCAGAACTACTCTGTAGTAACATTACTACTAATAGCCCTACTTATTACGTCGTCAACTTTCGCTCTAACTCGGTTTATTTATTCACACCTCTGGTTAACGATACAGGTATGTAACCCGTCCTTGCCATGTTTGCGCATACCGCGGCCAGGTAGACCCGCTTGAGTTACGAAATGCCACTTGGAGGGTTAAAATTCTTTTTTTTTAGATATGCCGTATCGATTAAGAAGGGGGTGAAATATGCCTGTATTCCGATTATTTCTGAAGATCAACCGGACTACTAGATTAGACATACCATATAGTAACATACATAAATAATCTTTGGTTAAATTGTCAATCGAATTATGTATTACTTATAGTTATAACTTACTTAGGTTACATTTATTTCGAATTAAGACGAACATTAGCTTTTTATAATGTCTAAATTCACTATAACAGCAGATAATATTTAATTTTATAAAGCGCACATAACTTTTTTTAACCAAGTCATTGGTGCCACTGGGATTCGTACCCGGACCCTTGATGGGTTGAAATCTAAGCACTGCACTATCACGGCTAGCGGTTTATAAACCTTGCTATAAAATACCCATTGTACATACTACATACGAATCCATTAGTGGAGTGTTTAGCCGGACTAATCCTCTTAACCCCTAAGCCGATTTTATGAACATCACCCTGTACCATGCATTATCCTAGCCTAGCCTAACAGGTAGAGCAAACCACAAACCAAAATGTTGAATTTTTTTAGCTCGTGATTTCTTTCACACAGCCTTTGGACCGACAAAATGGCTGAAAAATTATTAATAATAATTAATATAAAGTATCTAAATAGAAAAAAAGGATTTTACATCTTAAATTATTTTTTGGCCTTAGAACTGGTGAACTTACCCGGCCGATGAACCCGGCCTTGCTGCCCTGCATTTTTTGATTACTATGTTTTGATTACCATGAAATTCATTTATTCGAGTTACAATTTATGAATTCACAATGAATTTTGCAACCATTTTATTTTAATGGTAAAATTAAAATTTTAATTAACTAAGTCGAATTTCGACTACTGTCGACCTCTAGTAATATCTCATTATATGAGAATGTAATCGGAACTACGTGTAGAGAAGTTTGATTTTCATATTTGCTTCCCCGGCAATGTTAAACCCTGGAAAAAATCTTTAAAATAATTTCAAAACTAATTAGGAATGACAAATTTTCGTCAGTAAATGCATGCGTTCCGCTTAGATGGATAAGAGGGCCATAATTACTGGCTCTAATGACCGCACTTGAGTTCCAGTTGAGTTTTGAGTTTGTGCGCAAACTTTACTGCTTAAATTTCACTTATCCAGACAGCTCTACCGTTATTATCGTTAGTGAAACTGTAAATTTTAATTTTTGAACGACCAAAAACTATAAGTGACGTGATATCCAACTAGTGTAATTTCAAATTCAGAATTTTTATTCGTGACTAAATCTGGATACACTCTGCTGATGTTCAGTCTTGTCATTACCCCGTGTCGACAGACAGTCGACAGTACGACATCATTGCCGCATGTCAGTGCATATTTCAATTAGGACAGCTCCATACAGAACCCTGTGTCTAAAGTTTGTCGTGTTGACTACTTACCGATTTATGTCAGATCCATGTTGAAATTTCCCTTAACCTTTTTAAATTTAGTCCATTCTTTTAACGAAACTAAAGTAAATATGAAATGTAAGCATTTAATAAAAATATTTTCAAATTACTTCATAATTTGACATCGTAAAGGCATCTCATTAAATGGTCCAAGAATGTGTATTAAAATTTTAATTAAGAACTTGTCACAAAAACTTTCAAAACACCGTGTTCCAGAATTTAAACCCTTTTAATACAATTTTAATTATGTAACTCATTGTTCATCGTTAAAGTTTAAAGAATTTTAATTTTAATAGGATTAAAGACGATGTTTTCTACTTATTGCGATTATCTTAAAAAATGTAAAAAAATATTCGAAAAATTTTATGAACGAATAACATAAATTTTCCTTGCTTATCGTTTAAGATAATTTATATGACATCAAACGTGTTTATATATTTTTTATTCGCTATAAATATTTTTCAAATATGGTAAATCGCAACAAATTACAATGACATAAAGAATATGCTGCTTCACGGCGGGTTAAGAGAGCGGAACAATTTCTGGTTCTACTAACTCAAATATTGATACAGTAGTCGGCACGAGTTGTAAGCACAGCGTTTATTGGTCAGTTTGACGCTGACTGCGCTGTCGGGTCACGCGATTGGTTCGTCAGTCAGTGTACGTCGTCTAATTGGTCTAGCGCGTGTTCTTCGACTGTTGTACATTGGCCGAAAGTGACGGTTACTATGTGTCGCAAAAGAAGGCTGCAAAAAGGGACAGGAAGCCGTCATTTGATCCATAAGAGGAGAGTAGAGCGTATGAAAAGAATCTGTAATAGATGTGCCTTTCTCCAACCCTCATAAGAAACAATAATAAAGTTAACAATAACAATAAATGTGACTGATCATTTTATTGGAGCGGGCGAGTTTATAAAGGGCACCCCCCTTTGTAAACTCATCATGATAGGGGGTGCGTATTGACTGTGTCGATTTATTCATCGCCGGTTCTCTGTGTTGGTAGAACCGACTTAATTACCGACCTTTAGTAAGCCGGTAATCGGAATAATTGTGCCGCTTTGTCTTACGTAACACGATTACTGAAACGGTATGGAAATGGCAAAAACTTTGTTGTCGTTAAAAGCTTGGTTAATTTATTGGAAACTTGTTAATTTATTGAAGCCAAGCTTCTGCTCGCGATTTCGTCGCATGAACTTTATAATTTGTCCAGAGGGTATTTGGTTAATTTATTAAAAACTAGCTTTTGTCCGCTATTTCGTCCGCGTGAATTTAACAATTTGACCAAAGGATAATAATAATATGTTATTCCAGGTGATAAACTTTCGTGTAGTATCCAAATGTAAAGTCTCTTTTGCGTTAGATCCTCATAATTATTTCACATTTAATGATAATAATTAGTAGGATGGATTACTGGGTGGATTAAACCTACAGATTTATCAGTATTTAACACTTTAGTATTAATGTACCTAAACCTAAACATACCAAATACATGTTATGTTTAGGTACATTAATACTTAAATAATACGAATAAATAAGCGTATATAAAAATCGTGGTAGTATTAAGTTACAATAGCCATTTTAAATGTAAACCTGATTATTAAAAATGAAGACAAACTGATGATAATATTTAAAAACTGATAAATTATAATAAAAATTGTGTTATGCACAAACTTGTATAACTCAGGTCAAGTTGAAATGAACAATCGCATTTAATCAATGTCGCCAGATTATACGGCATTAATTTAATAATAATAACACTCAATCCGCATTCGTATGGCCTGCTTTTCGGACAGTGATGTATACGAGTAATTAATTAGCTTCAGTGTCAATGAATATCTTAAAATTCGTTATTAATTACGTGGACTGTGATTAATATTCACTTTTCAGGGAGCTCTTCATATCTTATAGTTGTCAGTAACCCATTTATGACCCAATACAGGGTCGGGTCTTCTCTCACAATGAGAGGGATGTAGGCCTTAGTCTACCACGCTGGCGTTATACGGGTTGGTGGACTTCACATGCCTTTGAGAACATTTTTATGATGCCTCAAATAGTTGTCGAAAAATGTCTCCCAGCTCTTGAGCTAGAAAGTGTCCGCTTTGATCTCCTGCCTAGAGAGGACGTGTTTATAGCGACCTGTCAAACTGAATAAAAGTATCCAACGCGACCCAGTTACCTCGATACACGTTAAAATGCGAAAAAAATCCCTGTAGCCAGGGTTTAAATTTGTATATTTTGCTACGGATTCAATTTATTTTTAATGCGAATTAGATTGGCAAAGTGTATAATTTGAAAACTAAATTACATCTTATTCATATTAGAGATGTAAACTAATTTACATCTCTAATAATTATTTAATAGACTGATGAACTATCAAGAGTACATTGTAGGCATGACGCTGAAACTTACTAAGAATCCACTTTTATATTATACCAGTTTATATCTTGCCCTAGTATTTAAATTACATTATCTCTAACTAAAACTTGATTAAAGTCTATAAAAGTTGTTGTTTATATCTTACCCTAGTATTCAAGTTACATTAACTATCTCTTTAACTATTAAACTACAACAAAGTGTCGTAATTGCATCGCAACAATTTAACTCAAACCAACTCCAAGCGTTCGCAACCACAAATCCCACTTCGTACTAAATCATTTGCAGATAAGAAGTCACCTCACTCGCAGTGAAACAAAGGCAGCTATTATATTTCGCGTTGCCTAAGTGTGCTTTTGAAAGCAGTTTACGTTTCTATAGAGATAGTCTCGGGTTCGAGTCGCGGGCGGTGTTCAAGTAATAAGATGAAGCGAGCGAAATACGCGGCTGAATGGATATTAAATAGACACGGTAAAATAGAAGCGGTTGAAAGACTTGAATGCAATGAAGTTACAATACAGTTTATCGAACGAATGTTTTTGCAGGCTTATGGTAGAATGATCTGGCAAAAGTCGTCACGTAAGGAAAAGGCGTTACATGTCTAGACAATCTTTTCCCTGCTTTCTCTATGTCTGTTTCTACTGTAGGTATATTATTGTATGCATGTATTTGATCAAACATTGTGGCTTAAACTAATCCATATTTGGGAAAATAAGTGTGGAGATGCATTCCCTTGCACTACAATCTCGACTATAACTGGAACCGATGGTGTTATCGTTATGCAATATAAAACCTATTGAATAAATCTGCCTCATTAAGTGAAGTAGGTCCCTGTATCCAGTAACAAAATATTCCCAAGCGAAGCCAAAAAAAAGATTAAAAAAAAGCCATGCTACGGGTCTGCGGGTTACAGATTTCACGGTAGATAGATACCTCCCGGATTACTCCAATGGTTATCATACAATGAATGATTAAAATATATACACCTAAACCGCTTCCTCTAAGCACCTTGCGCCGAACGATTTGCGTAAGATGGCAGAATCGATAGCAGCCGTCGCGGCCGTGTGACCCATTTCACCCGCGTCTCTGTGCGCCTGAATGTCAAGTGCCTGTCTCCACGTGCGTACAGGTTCCACAGGGGTCACATGATCACATTAGTGATGTGTATGGGTGTGTGACCACAGAACTAATATAGTTCTGTGTGTGTGACTTGACATAGTAACCGTCATTAATTGTGAGTACAGATGATAAGCAGTAGCGATATTATTGTACAATTTCGGCTAATTTACAGCAGCCGAAAGAACGCGCTAGACCAATAGACGACGCGCTCTGACGATTGACGAACCAATCACGTGAATGACAGCGCAGTCAACGTCAAACCGACCAAGGATTGTGCTCACGACACGAGTTTAACTTCTTGGTATTGTCGCCGTGTGTGTGTGTTTTAGTGGGAGTGCTATTGTAGCCACTTGGGAGATCTTACCGCCACCTTCTTAACCCGCCGTGAAGCAACATGTTCTTATGATATCACCCGCGCTTCGGCTTGTGTGCATTTGCTTGCTATCTTCACGTGCATGCATTTTGACAAGGGTCACTCGATAATCATAATTATCTCGGAGTCATGCGTAGATTGTTGCACACGATGCAAGTAATAAAACCGTGTCTTGGTGCGCTAAAGTATCGATATCGCCCATAAAAATCAGGTGACGCTCACACATCATGCACATGATGATATAATAATATTTTTTTATACTTTTTATTGTGAAGCATCTGTAATGCGGAATTATATTTGCGTGTTAATTGCGGCGGAATTATACCTGCAAGTGTATATCTGCCTTATCGAAATAAACATGAAGATAATACCTTAATATCTCTAGATTAGTCTAGAATCTAGATCAAAACAATAACAACAGGTCAACATGACTGAGAATAGTAGCTGACGATCAAAATAAGGGTACGTTGTCTAGAAGATAATACAAAGAAGAACAAAAATTTGGATAAGTTGTAGCTAACCTGATGAAATCTGAATGATCTATATCACAGATATAGATCTAAATACATATCGCAAGATAGCCCATCACTACGAAGATCAAGCGTGCAAATATTTTGACACGGGAAACTACGTTTGCGTGATCTATTTAGACCTATATATGTGACTGATGTATATGATAGGTAATGGAAAACAAAGTATTACATTATCTTCTCCGTGTGAAATACGCTTAAAGATTTTAATTTAATTGTGTTGATTTCTCCTTCGGCCATATTCACAACACAAGGTAAATTCGTTTACGAAACGGTCGGATCACGTTACGCACACGCATCCGGGTCAAACCAGATACACCAGGAGCTGACAGACATTTTTCGAGAAAAGTTTAAGGCATCATAAAATCATGTTGAATCTGACCTGACCTGAGACGGGTCTCCATTGTAACTTTAAAAAATCGAATAAAGTGTTTGAGGCACGTAAATATTTTTACAGTTAAATATTTGTTAGTCAAAATAACTATTTTCAGGCCATTTGGCGGGATTCGAAATGAAATTTTCAAACACTTTTTTTGACTTGGCTAAGTTTATCCCCATCAACTAAGTCTGCATCAATGGTGTTTGGATATTACAAATACCTAATCGATACAACATGATTTTATGATGCCTTACCTAAGCACTTCTCGAAAAACGTCCGCC
>DWIY01000033.1:0-21314 GCA_018248615.1 Erynnis brizo brizo
TGCAAATAAACGTTTTGTCTTTGTCTTATCTTATTAACAAAAACGTAGGCTTAAATTTCTGAGGACTTAGATCGCCTACCTTTTCCTTATAGGAATTGAGTTACAGAAGGGCATGCAGATGTTGAGTGGTCACTTCAGCTCGCGGATACCCGCATCCAACCTCAAATGTAGGTGCTATGCTACTCACGAGACCTAAGATGTTCGCCTCAAATAAAGTATCCCCCGCAACCATACCTCTCCAGTCTCCAGGCGAAACACTAGACATAAGGGACATGCTGCTATACAATGGATAAAGGATTAAGCCTGCCTTTTATCTCTTCAGTGACCACACACCCACCATAATTTATAAAACTCTTGTTCGTACAAAGGCAGGAACCAAATCACAGATTGTAGCCAGTTCTTCAGATTTAACAATCAGCAGTTTTTCTCTCTAGAGCTCAAACAAATCACTGCAATACAGCTACATAGTATTGGTGAATACTCACTGTCTAATTGTTTTAAATACTTTTTCCTCAAATTTCGAAACCCATAATTATTAAGAGCAGTACTATGTAACTGTCAGAAAATTTAATAGGTGGCATTATTTTCATTGTTCTGTACACTTTTATATATTTACTGCATTATTAAATATTTTATTAAAGCGTCCTTTTTCAAAACTGTTACGCACCAATATCATCAATGTCTATGGTAGTAGCTTCTGAATGTTGCGAATTTGTAGTAAACGTTTTATTGTACAGCCGCAGGTTGAAGTAGTGACTGACATGCGCCAGTACCACCTCCATGTTGTGTTGACGGCAAAGCCTGGAAAATTATACTATTCAGTATGTTTATATTTTAGTGTCGCATTTAGTATGTGGCGTTCAAGTGGCAGGACGTGAGCGAGTAACAAAGGAGCTCGTCTAAACAGGCCATTAATAAGGAGGCGGCTCGCGGGACTTCGTCCGGGACTTCCGTTGCATTCCGGGAACCGCTATCCCGGGACAAGACAGGAATAGCAGGGAATGCAGTGATACTCCATGCAACGTGTAATGGAGATCATTGCGCACTCACACTTGCTTGGATATGGAGCAACGGAATGAGCAGTCGTTAAAACTAAATATTTATATCTTAACTGAAACAGTGCAACATTTGAATCACGCCGGAAAACAGAATTGTTACATCCAGGAACGCTTACAATTCTGCATATTATTATTATGTTTTGCAAATACATCATTGAATGTTATGTTATCGATCTCGCTGATAGACGAAAAGAAAGTCTGAGGTTGTAAGTGAATACAGGATCTACTTACTTACTACGATCAGACATCTTTAATCGATACAGAAGCAACGTGGTACCTATTTACCACCCCGAGTACGTTACACAGGTTGTATAATCCACATTAGTTGAACTATTTTCTTATTCAATGCAATTAATAAAAAAAGTAAAATGATTTGAAGCAATTCAATGTTATGAGTATTAAAACACTAACATCATACAAAGGATGTGAAAAGGCTACTTTAACATTTGCGCGAGGGTGACTAAATAAAGTGCTTTCTGCAGTTTCGTTTGAAGTTAAAATTAAATACATATAAACCTTTGAATGCTGAATACAAGAGAAACTTGTATCACGAAACTAAATCTTTATTTGTAGATATTTCTTCTGCGATGACTTTATAAAACCGACCAAGTGCGAATAGTGTTCGTGTATATTATATTATAAGTACTTAAAAAGAACATCGAATTTTTTTTATTGTTTATATTTTGAACTTTTAACATTTTTTGATAAGGTAGGTGGTTTTCCAAAATTACGTCATTATACGTATATTAAATGTATTAAAAAGACAATAAATATTTTCTAGACAAAGTATCTTTTATATTTGGAAAAGGATCTTTATTTTTAGTATGATGATATCTTTTCTTGGACATTACTGTTTGTTTTGAATGATATATTTCTTCTGCCTCATTGGATTTATTAGTCACGCATTGGCTACGCAATCTTTGACAATTATAAGCAACTTCTAAAATATTCGAAGGACACAAAGACAGGGGACCACCTTGTTAGTGGTAAGCGGTTTATGCTCTTGTCAAAAAATTAACTTATTATAAATGGGGCTTACAAAAGGGGTGCGAAGATGTTTATTCATACATATCGATAAAATCTTAAGTAAAACTCGTGTAAATTAGATGAAATAGACTATAAAATAAGGTTACAAATATATTATTTGTAACCTTATTATGTATGTAAACTTTGAAGCAATTAAACAACAAACTGCTAATTAAAAACACTTGTATACTGCTGCTATTAAATTTGAACATCAAATCGATTTACATTGAGATTTACAAAAACAACTATCAATAAAAAATCTGAATAAGTCTTAAAAATTTCAAAGCACAAAGCTGAAACAATGTTTCGCTTCATCGACCATCGTAGCCATAAATAATGTGGCATCGATAAGCGCCACCTGCTCGTCACCTCACTATCAGCGCTACCTGCGCGTACATTTATCAAGGCGCGGAGCTTTCGCATTGCATGATGATGCACCGTGAATAAGATGTTTCAAATCTTTTATTTACACTTCCCTCTTTATACATGACGCCCGGAAACTTACCAAGAAGCACTTGGCGACACCGCGTTATTTATGGGAATTTCGTATCTGAAGATTCCGCGCGATTTTTAATCAATTATTTAGTCACGTTACACGTGTCGGTGTGATGTTTGTAGACTTTATTGAATAGAGGTTTTTATTTAATTTGGTGCTCCGTTCGCCTCAACCCTGATAACCTGAAAAGAAGTAGGTTTGTATCGTGTGTTTCGAGGTGTGGTTTTTGGTGGAGATACTTCATTCGAGGAGACCACCTCAGTTCACATGAATAGCAACACACTCGCGTGTGACCTCAACCAGGGCTTTTATTCTATTTGAGTGAGGAATTGGGTGTCCAGAAATTCTATCCACCACTTAGTATCAGACGAGCTGCATGTTCGTTTGGTCTACTCATATACTGTAAAAATCCAAATGCGTGGATTTTTTGGGATTTCTTGTCTGAGTATTCCGCACGAATCCTAAAATCGATTCTTTAGTCACGTTACGAAAAACCTAGAGGTTTAAATGCGATGTTTGTGGATAATCGTCCGATTCGTCGATTCGGAGCGTATCGGCGTCTCGCACCTGTCACGACATCGGTAGATCACATCGGCCGATCGATGACGAATTGATTTCAGAACTTTAACAGGTTGACGGCTTCATCGAAACCACCGAAACTGTGTCGACATTCCGATTTTGGACACACTTGTCGATTCACTGAACCTTGGCGAGTGAGAACTCTTCGCTTCTCATGCATTCTTGGTTGCTCAGTATCCGTCCATTCGTCATCCTGACGTCCACTCCTTTCTCAAGAATGTAGCGTTATTTCAGTTGCATCAAAATTATGTTGCCATTAATAACCGTTGTAAGTATGGATTCCTTAAAAAATAGGGAATTGTATCATATAGAAAACAAATTACTAAATAGGTGTCGGTACCGACTCGTATTATTTATTCAAACAGCGGTGATACCCGTATATCACGACGGGCCACCGGCACCGCTGAGCGCGGCGCGCACATTATTGAGACATGGAGCGCACTGCGTATGTTTGTATATCTGTGACAAATAAACTAATCCGTATGAGATCAACGGCCAAACAATGACCACGCAATTCTGTGGTTTATTCCCAAGCGCTTAGGTAGTGTTGGCGTATGCGGCAAGGATGTCTAAATGAAGTTTTGAGCAATTTTTCACGTAAGTGTTGGGCGAACAGCGGGGAGCCGCCGACAAAGCCCCCGGGGGACCGGCCACCACTTCTGTCGCCTGCGTACGCGCCATGCCGTGATATAAGTGGTAATAACTACAATCTCCGAATATCTGATAAGCTTGAACACCTACGAGGATAAGTTATTGGAGGTTCAGTAAACGTTATGATTTGAGTAACTTCGTTATTTATCTCGAAGGATTAATAATTAAGAATACGGAGCTCACTTTTAGCTGGAATTAACGTAGAATGTTAGCTTGTTAGTGCCTTACGTTTCTTGGGGAATCATGATGAATCGAAATACCTTATTAGTTATTAGGTACCTTTGATAAGTACCTACTCTCTGATAAGTCATTTGAAATCGATCCCCGCGTAAAGGTCAAAAGGTTGAACGGAGAAGCTCTAACCCTATAAGACAATATGTTTTACTTTCCACAAGAGGCAGAGGAGGCAGTGCACCAATGAGTGCAAGCTCTATTTACTTGAGGTGAGTCTCTTAGTCCTTACAGTAACGACGTATTCACTTACGACCTCAGATCTCTTTCCTATTCCAAATGACTAGTTTGTGTGGGTTCCAATTCGCTATAGCAGCTCAATCAGGCCTCATTTCTGGTTCGCTACTGATCGAGAATTAGAAAAACTTTTCTATTTAGACCAATTAGTGTACCGGCAGCCCTGGGGTCTCGTCAGCGGGTAAGTGTCACGGGTGCTAACGTCAGTGGCCGCCGCGGGCGCGTAGGCTATCGTTTTGGCTACCTCGCCCACCGAGACCTATTGTCTACATCTACAGCTGCCCACACGGATCCGCACGTGATGTCACTTATCATCAACTGTACGCATAATTAGCCGCCGAAAAAGTTGCTCAAAGTTGACTGGGTTGAATCGCGTTTCGCCAGGGTTTGAGCTTTGTTAAGGGGCAAGATGCAAAGAAAGGTACGCACAGGCGTTCCTCTGGAGATGTCAGTCATCCATAAGTACCGAGAAAGGCCACAAGGGGGTTTTAATGGTAAGAAGTTTCACTGTAATCGCGACTTAGGTCATTATTAGACTCAATTTTTTTAACATTCATCAGTGTATCGTGTTTAGATTAGTACCTTTATCACTTGAAATTAAGAGAACTCAAATTCGATATTAAAAGCGTAAAACTTTCAATGAATGTGATTTCTTTATAAATAACGAGTAAAATAATCTCACCACCCAAAAATGTATTATCGGATTAGGCGGGGTCGGTTATGTTAAAAATCCTTTACAGAGTGACATCTTTTTCTTTGCAACTGATGAATTGACGGCTATTTCTGTAGCAAGACTAATGTAAGGTAAACAACACATTTGTAGCAAGTAACAATTGAATAGTATAATGTCCGGTGTTTCCTTTGGGATATTTATGACGCGTTCCCGGTAATGACAGATTAGGAACCGAACGACTTGTGTGGCGTGGAAACGCTAAGCTTAGTTCCGTTTTGGATTTAAAAGCATTAGTGAGCTTGCGAATTGTAATGTTAGGTAGGTACTCGTAAACTTTTTGAATAATACGAAGCAAGTGTAAATTCGTAACTTTTGTAGGGCCATGGCGGATTTAATCTCTTTTCAATTTAATATTAATTTGTCAGTTCAATATAAATCTACTATTTCTGCTGTGGGTCGAAGAACCGATTACCTGATAGGTATTCGGAATATTTGGTTATTTATATCGGCTGGATGCTTGGTTCAATTATTTAATTTATCCATGTTAGGTCCTCCATTTTTTAAGTAAAAGTAGTAGCAAGTAATCAAGTGGGCTATTTATTGCAGTATAGTGCTTGTAAATTTTTAAAGGGCCTTAAGAAAGAGGGCTTTAAAGTTAAGTTTCTTTCATTATTCCTCCTTCATTTTAAGCAAACTTAAAAATATTAATAGTCTCTTTTCGTAATACGCGATCGCGACACGAATGTATTAATTTTAACTACATATTACTTAAATCTGAGTACTTTCAGAGTAAAGATTGATTATAATGTTAATTATATAAAACGCAAACATATCATAAGGTAGGCAGAATTTTGTGCCAATATTTTGTTTATCTTATTCAATTATTTGCATTGTGTGCATAAATAAAATAAAGAAATTCAATAGTCTGTTCCTATGTGTTATTGTGAATAATGGTGAATAGTACGGAGTGTGGAGTAAGAAACGTGGGGGTGGCGTGGGCGTGGGAAGCGCTGGCTGCCGCCGCTAATGCACAAGTCAAACGTACGATGCTAAACCTTACCAGTAACATTTACTTAAACTGGACAGATTTTTCTAAATAGAAGCCAATGGACGTACAATTAAGCCACTTGATGCAGTGGGATCATTGCATCCTATGAACAGTTTCAAACAGCACCGAAAACAATTAAACTTGGGTTCGATTCCCGACGAAGGAAAATTTTGATTGATGATTTGAGTTTTAGTTTCTGTTTGTTTAAAGCTGTGTGTGTCCGTGGCACTCAGGAAACAGGGAATCGTAGCATGAGGCTATACACGAATGTATAACAAATCTAGTCAGGTAGAAGGCATTTACCACCACATAAAAATCCAGCTGACGTTACGTTAAAATTGTTAATTACAGAATAAAAAATGTATATCTAATGCAAGGCAATAAACCTTAAGCCGCACAATAGCCGGTAATTTAAGAAAAAAGTTATTCAAACTAGAAAAATAGCCACGGCATAACTAAATGCATAAATTAACAAGGACTTAGAAGCTGCTTCTGTATAATATTATTGAGGCCTATAATCAGTGGTTGAGGTGTTAACGCTGGTTGCAGACCTGGAGCTAAACTATGCGGAAGCTAAGCTATATGTATAAAGCCCGAACTTAATACCCTATTCCGCGCCGTACCTACGTACACCGTACACGTTTTACAAAATAAATAAGTTTTTAATTTAAAAAAAAATATTTAAAAACGACTTGTTTATTTTAAGAATGGAACCCGATTCAGTTACTTTATCTGGGTAAGGTGCAACAAAAACTAGAAATAGATGAACAACTTTCCTTCACACTCTACTTTTTGGACACATTTGTCTATTTTCAGAAATTTGTTCGTTATTAATTAAGTTAGAAAGTTTCCAAAGAAACACAATTATTAAGGTTTCTTATTTCTATTCATCCATCCATAAGATTTCTCAAACAAAAGAATGTCTCATTGTAACCATTTATTACATCACACAATAGCTTGCAAATTCATTTGTAACTAACTGAGATAACTAAAATATGTCAAACTATTTTTGAACGTTACATGTTTTATTTTCCTTTTCTTCAGATATGCATGTCTTCAGACAAGCATGGGCTTTAGCTACAGCTAAGCTATATTAGCTGCTGGTCCACCACATCCTAAGTTCTCATGGGAACAAGGTAAAGTACTTGGTGTGTGACCAACTCTACCATTGGTGGTTCGAGATCCTTATCGCCTCTCTCCACTCTCACGTCTCGTCTTGTGACTAATTGCCTCGGCTCACCCACCGTGAAATTATACGATTAAACACGTACGTATTCCCAAAAACAATAGCCTGATGCTTTTGTAATTATGGCTTAAGAGCTAAAAAGGTTAAATGAAACTTGTTTAATTAACTTTCAGGAAGGAGTTTTCATACAATCAGATGGTGTAGCCGTCATCTAACGATGTATCTAACGTGCATGACGTATGTAACGGTATGTAACTAGACCAAACATGGTAAAATTACCTTACTCAGTTACAGAGTTTCAATAACAACTTCTTTCTTCCCTGTCCAGCATCAGATCGGCTCATTGTTAACTATTACAATGTCTTTACTAGTTGGGCGATTTTTCAAAAAAAATCGAAATTGAGGAAAGTCACGAAAAGTCCAGAAACAAATAATTATAGGGTTGCAACCGTAGATAATTTTTTTTCACTGTCTTAAATTAGCGAAAAGGCTAACGTAGGCTTGATGTTAAATGGCCACCCGCCTATTGACATGAGATACCAGGGAAGCCAGCGCGTTTCCGCCTTTGCAGAAGTTAATTTGCACGTGTATGTTGTTTCACTTTAGAATGATAGACACGTGGTTAGAACTAAAACCTGGCTGAAATGTAACATACAGGAGAGCAATGGCATGATCTTGCGTGGCTGCTGGATAAAAAGAAAGGCATAAAAGTGAAATTGTAATGAAATTGCGTCAAATTCAGTTAATTCTCTCTTTTCTAAATTTTCATTAAATTTGTGTATGCAAAGATTCAGGTGAAGTAGCAGAAAGGGTAAACCAAGAATCATTTAAGCTTCCTAGATAAGTAGGTTCGTACTTGTTATCGACATTTACTACACTTAATTTATTCGACTATATACACTTTCTTACAGTTACAGGTCGGGGTTCGCGTGGTTCAGCCCGCTGCCCACTTTAATTGGTAGTCCCTGAGAACGTAAGCTTAATTATCGCGAGAGCCGCAACACGTGTTATTATCGGACGTCAAACCACGTCGCACATATTGCTAGCGCCGCATTAGGGGCGTTTACCCTATATTACAGTGCAACCGTGGATAGTAATATTAGTACTCGTAATTCGCGCTCGTTTTGTATCGCTTTGGGACATAATTGTATGCAGTTTTGTTCTGCTTGGCAAACTTGCATGACAACATCACATTAAACTAGGAATAGCTAGAAAAATTCCTAGTTTAACGTGATGTTGTCTATTAGTAATTTAGTATATCAATGGTGATTTTTAAGAATTTTAGACTTGGCTGTTGACGATAAATACTGGTATTTGTCTTCAGTCACTTGAAAATTCGTCGTGTTTCCTACATATAGGTAGGAAACTACCAATATGTAGGAAACCTACCTACTATATAACTATATACCTATATGTACACTCGTCAATTTTAATTGTCAATGTCAAGCCTCACTGCCACAGATTATTGAAACGGATACGACATCCGGATAAAAAGGTGAATATTAGTAATTGCCCATTTTATTAATACAAATTTTGCTACTCACTTACAGACAACGTTAATTTAATTTAGTAGACACATATAATAAAATATCGTTATATGTTTATTATTATATCAATTTCTGTTTACAGACCGCATGGATATTTAACAAGAGCTCTCGAGCCTCATAAGAATGTATTGTGATGTCGATTGTTGGGGCTCGACGAAAACAGCTCGAGGCGGTATGACGAATCCAATTAACAGTAACGAATGCTGTCGGACGTTCACTATTTATGTTTCCTTAGTCTCACTGTAAATATTTAGCCTTGGACGCGTCTGGCTTCGCCCTTGTCTTATCTCTTTATCGGCCCCGTAAACGATTTCACGGGCAATTCCGGACTTATGGCTAGTTTACAGCTAGCGTGTAAAGTCGATCTGCCGAGCAGCTGCCATGCAGTAACTCGACTGCTTGGACGTAACTTCTGAGCGAACGTAACTTCGTACGTTCGAGTTGGACAGGAGCTTGCATTCTAGTTACTTTAACATTTTTTGTTAAAGTATAATGTAAGCTCCTGTCAATAGCTTATTGGCACGGCAGCAACTCGCTCGGTCATAACTAGCATCGTTTGGACGCGGCGGGCAGTAGCTCACCACACCAATGCCAGCCGGACAATATGAGCTTTATGGTGGTCTCTCGACATCGCGATAACTAGCAAGATGACTACGATAACTAGCAACTAGCAATATTCTGTAGACAGCTTAGGCAAGCCGAATTGCTGGCGTACGAGTAGACAAAACGAGTAGCTGTTTACTGGCCATGAAGCAGCTCGCACTGTGTAAACGATCCATACTCTGCTCCGACAACGTACACGATACAGATTTGTAAATAACTGTTGGTAAATGGCACCGTACCTTCAAGAGAACTCTCTTAATGTTCAGCGCTGACAGCCGATGTTTGTTTGTATCGGTTTCAGAGCAAGCAGATAGGATTCATAGACAAGACACGTGCTTGAAAGAGCGGACGTTGCGTAAAGCTTAAACCGAACTATAGGATGTGAAATGAATAAATGGTGACTAACAGGTCAATCGTCACTACTTTTACGTCCTGTAAGTACTTATAAGATATCTAAATTACAACTGTTTTAACCAAACCGAAGAGCGCTTCGGTAGCAATTGAAGGAAAAACGAAAAATGTGGAGATCGTTATGACGTACCTTTCATAACAACGTGAAAAACTAAAAGCTGCTTCTGGCTGCTGAAGATTGAGAGCTTCCGCTTAGAGATTTAGGTAACAGCAAAAGAGATTGCTTTAAGGAAAACTCTACTTTAAAAGTGCCCCATCTTCCTGGACGGAAAAGGTGTAAACTACAAAGACAGATTTTTTTTTATATAAATTGATTAGAGAACAATTTAATAGCGATGTAGGCTCTGCGTCGCTGATGCAAGCGACTCACCGCAGCTATGACCGTTCAGTGCCTCGAGCATGAACACTATCGTCAAAGTATTCGTATATCCATCGTACAGTATGATGTCAGATAGACTGATACATGGCAAATTAATGACTGACGTTTACCGTACGAATACTTTGACGATGACAAGCTCACGGCACTGACTCTTCAGAGCTCTTTAAAGCTCCCACAGTGTGTTTCTGCCACAAACTGCCTTGTGAACAAACGAGTAGCGACGCCGCACACTGTCGCGTGCGCGGGCACCGGTGATGGCGGTCGATTATCTGCTAATTTATACGCCGCTCAACTTCTGTTCCCTCATATAATATTATTCATTTCAACACTGCAAACGAGCTCGCTAAATATAGAGAGCGGCATTCCGTGAACGTCTCGTTCTCAGTTGTCCAATTGTTTTATTGTCCTTTTTCGATTGAAATTTCTTATTTAAATGCCACTTGTCGAAGGCAAAGCTCCCACATGTGGTAGAACCTCATCCTACTATCCTTCTCCCGTCCTCATATCTATCAAGCTCTAAAGCATCGTGTTCTTTGTGTCTTGTGCTTTGGGTTGGGAGGTGTGGTTACCGGATAAACTTTGTTTAAGGCGACTAATTTCTTACGAGCAGCAAAGCTATGTGCTTTGTGAAGTTAGTTAAAACTTACATTCAGTCAGGTGGCATGTGTGCCTATAGGTTGCAAAGGTGCCTTATCATTACGTGGTCTGCTCCTATGCTCCACGTTTATTATACAAAAACATCTAAATCCAATCCTCCCATTCGGAGCTCAACGCTTACCTACTGCCGTTTACGGGGTGATGTCACCCACTGCCGTCACAAGGGGGCCCGTTTTGGAATCTTTACGATCGACACCTCCACAATATTCGCAGAAGTTCATTCACCGCTTCCACAATGTATGTACGTGTCATTGTATTTAGAGTTATCTATTCGCAATCTAATGAACTTCCGTGACTTTAGCTTTGTTTTGTTATCCGCGGCACGTATTACCCGTTATGCATAAATTCTCATGCACCTACCTACCACCCATGGCCCGTACTAATTTGGCTACTTAGCTCAATCTAAATAAACAATACGTAACCTTCAAATACGTTACTGAATGAACGACGTATTTGGATGTAGTATAGGCCTGTATAGGTGTCGAGGCTTCACTTCCAAAAGCGCTTTAGAATATTAATGGTAGGTATAGATCACCTACATACAATGCAAAAGTTTTAAAGTATGAGGTATTAAAGCTTAAAAACACTTTATAATAATATTATACACTATATTCCATATTTTTACAGTGGGCACCTAATATTTATAGTACTGGTGTAGGTATGCACTTGCCAACCCGAATAAATACAACCGTATTCATCCGATATCCAAAGGATGGCTCCATAAACTTTAACAGTAGTCATCATACAGGCAGCGCGGCAGCGCTAATATTTGTTTATGACAAAAATATAAAAATACTTTGCCAAATGACTGCCAATAAGTGAATTGCGGGATTTGAGTGTCGCTAAGAGTTAGTCTGTTAAGAGGATATAAAGAGATAAATTCGAATAGAAGTAGTGACCGTGTCGGCTTTTTAATCCACCCTATTTCTACGAGACCTAAATTGTCTCGTTTCTCATCCATATAAACTGTCGTTGTTTCCCTTTTTTCCCTAGTCCTACGAGACCTAAGTTGTATCGTAGAATTAGGGCGAATTAAAAGCTCTTCACTTTTACTATCGATAAAATTTGGATCACAGAGCTGCTTTCACACATGAATTGATATTGATAGACATGCATATATACACTGGAACCTATATCTTATTATATTAAGAATTATTGAAAATATCAGGAACTCAAATAAATTCTCTATGAAAGGGTCATTGTGGGGCAGATATTCCGTGAAAGGGTCAATCGTTTCCACAGGTAAACATCGAAGGTGAGTAAATAAACACGGGCAAAGGGCACAGGTGCGTGTGAACTCGCCGTGCGTGAAATTACTGTTTTGCCGCGGTGTGGTCCTCGAAAAAATCGTTAGGATTACACGAACCATCAACCCCCGGCGACGATTCGCCACGGACACCTCCGGAGGCCATCATCATTTGTCCCTCCCAAGTTCATTACCCTAAGGGATGCCGCTCTTTTTTGTGTTTACCCAAATGTTCCCAAACACACATTATTTTACTCACAAAGTTTCCCTTTGCTTTCCTGTTAACGTGAATATTTCATACAAAAATAAATAAATAGTGTATGAAAAGACCTTAAACTAATTCGTCAAGTGCGTCAATCCCGTACTTAAGCGTTTAACAAACATGGCATTTCTAATCAGCTGCTAAAGCTTGGTAATTTTTATCAATCTGTTAGTACAGATATTAGTATTCTGACCATTATTCTACAGCCTTTTTTTCTTAGATAATTATTAACATGCATAATTTAAACGACAACCACGAAAAGGTGGTTGTCGAAAAACTAAATCACCAGTGTCTGGACATTTTAAATGTCTGGCATTGTGTCCAGTTAACAATAGGTGATACAGATTGATGTCCGGATTAATATCAACGATTCTTATGACAATATCATCAAATGAGGTGGTATTATCTTTAGGTACAATGATACGTTTAAATGCCATTCGGTATTCAGCCTGCTCATTGTTATAAACAATAGAGAAAATAAATAAATAAAGTAAATACGCAAAGCGATTAGATGCATTTTTAATAGTTTGCAGGCACCAAGATTTGCCATATTAAAGTTTACATGGATAAGAAATAAAGACGGCTAAAATTGTAATAAAAATACATAACATAAAATAATTGGCCTTTTGTTGGAGCAACAATCACGTACCTAGGTAGGTACTCTAGCGCCTTATTGTGGTACAAACCTAGAATAACAAACATTGGGAGAGCTAGCTATCAAACCTAAACGAAATTGCTATCTCGTACACTTGTGTCCACACGATAACATTTGTTTTCGAGATGAAATCGGAACATCAATAATGGATCGGCGCGACCGACGCGCTGAGGTCGGCCGGGCGCCAAGATCGCAACGATATCGTCGCTAGAACAGTAATCGTCAATAAAATCTCAATTTAGATGGTACCGATACCGTGTGAGTTACGGACGGACAGTCGGACCGAACACGAAAACCTACTCGACGCAGGAATGCGCCCGCGACAGGACCTGCTAACGAATTAGGTACTTCAAATTGAGGGTTACATCAATTTTATTTTATAATTTACGATTCGGTTAGCTGGAAGCTTTTAAGTCCGCTGAAGGACGACTTACGTCTTATACGTTTGCGTTTTAAAAACACATAAAAAAAAATTATAATCCAATATTTCAGTGCATGTTCCAAAAAAACTTTTACGAAGAAGCTAATTAAAGTGCAAAAGTTCATTACTTCTGGCTATGTGCTGTGTGCAATGGTCAAAATTGTAGTTAGGCAGGATACATATTAACTTTTTTAGTTATGTAAAACCCTCCCAGATTCGCTCGATTTGTCAGTAGAAAAAAATGAAGTACTTTCATACAACAGAACTTACAAGCGTACCTATAGTAGGAAGTTATGAAGATTCAGCCTCAGCTTTAGATGTAAGTAGTTTTTAATACGATTACGGGTGTAATCACTAATCAGTGAGGGGGTGAGTGTTTTGTCCCTTGTAATGGCCTCTAATTAGGAATTTTCGGCGTTATCAGTCGCGTAATTTCTGATGTTGCGGTTGTTTCTGAGGTTTAATCAGAGAATGAGTGAATGCTTTGTCCATTTTAACATTTATTTCGCATGTTTCCTAATGTCCAGCGCGGCGGCGTCTTGGACCTCGCTACCTCGTACTAATGACGGACTGAGTGAATGACGCCTCGTCGGCACGGCACGCCTACGTCTATTTATAAAACCTTTTTGTCTTTTTACTCCCACCTCGCTGGCCAGTCACAGATAAGGACGTCGGAGGAGGCATTTAAAAATAAATTTGTCGAAAGTGATAAATGATGGATATAACTTTTATTATTTCAAATTAAATTAACGATCCGAGCCGAACGTCTACCTTTTCTCACATTAGAGTATCTTATCTGGAATGATTGCTTCCATTACCCCAAGAATGGACACGTTGTTTTGTTGCGGGGGAAAGATAAAGATATTAATGCGTAAAGCAATTAATTTTGATTGAGGTGTGTTTTATTAAGTAATTGTTTTTGTTTTCACGATTGTGATTGTGTGCTATCGTACCGTAAAACAAATTTCACACAGAATTCGTTATAATTAAGATCTTTTACACTGAAAGCGCCATACTTGTTAATGAATCGTGCGATGATTATGTTAAAAGTTACTAAAAAGTATATATACTTGTAATTGTGTTTGTGTGTTTAAATTTGGATGAAATTATGTTTTTATAGCTCTTTAATTGCAACAATTTAATGTTAACGTAGCGTATTGAATGTAATCTTAACATTAAAACAATTTAATTTGTCTGATAAAGAAATATTTGTTCCATTTTAATTTTTTAACTCTCCAGGGTTTACGCATAAAACCTATTCAGCCAGGTACAATACCTACACATAAGCGCTATTTGTCTTACATCAGTCTGGAGATATCACGTTTTATTAAAATTATAAAGTTATTATGCATGTTGAAATCCGTATTAGTCGTGTGTCTGTTCCCACAGCGGGCTTTAATACATTTTCCATGTTCCAGTTAGCGCCTCATAAATTGATTAAGGGTCCGCGGCGACGCACAAAAGTTTTTTGTTCATCGGGACAGGTAATACTTAGAGCAGTATTTCCCAAACTTATCCAGTGTTTATCCCTTTATTACAACCCTTATGATCTGTGAAATATCTTATTAATATCTTATTATACTTTGTTAACTGTTAACATTTATGCTACGGTAGAAACTGTCATTTTTATGGGTATTTTTTAATAATATTTGCTAGTTTATATTGGCAACTATTAAGCAAATTTTTGTGACCCCCGACGGTCTCGCGCCACAAGTTGAGAATACCTGACTTAGAGTCTAACGTACAAGCGAGTTGAACTCAGCTGTTACCAAATTATATTGTCGCAATAATACTTCTACAGTGTTGAAGCTCGCACGTCATACTAGCTTATAAGTTGCGTTCACCAATTACGTAGTGGAATGTCTTAGCAGGGTATGATTAGTTGTTTCTTTACCGCTGGGGAACCTACAAATCAAAGAAGTCTCGTGGTTTCTCCAGCTTCCAATTTTTTGCGAAATAAATTTTATTAACCTCATAAAAATCTATCAAATTCGAAGGATCTAAACGCTATACACTACAGTCTAATTTCCGTGCTTTATAAACCGTTTGTTATTACTTTCAACAATTAACTCAATGACCATTTGGCGCCAAGAAAGCGTAATGGAGTGAACTAATTTCCTCACAGGAAATTGCTTCCCTGAACCAAGTAGGTTCCATTTCCCTAAGAGCGGCGACTCGCGTCATCGTCTAAACATAAATCATTTTCCTTCTACCAAATCCCGCAGAAACGCAACCAAATGGTTCATACATTATGCTAGTCCATTTCAGTTATCAGAGTTATACATACACAATCGATGGACGTTTCATACAAACAAATTATTCTAAGATAGTTATATATCTACATGACTGACTGACTGTATACATAATTACATACTTAGTATATATAATTTTTATATTAGGTACTTGTACTGGCTCATTAAATTACAAAAGAATCAAAAAATTGGATAGATGACTACTGGTCAATTAAGATATTCCATGTTGAATGTAGCTCGACACTCATGAAATCTCAGATCAGCCATTTTCTTCATATTTTTTTATTTTATTACATTCATGTTGCACATTGAGGTAATGTGAGTTTTTTTTTAATTTGCATGCGGATATATTATAGAAGTGACCATTATTTAGGCAATATTTCGAGGCTGCTCTTTTGTCGCAACTCTCGCAAGTATTAAATTGTATTTCTCCACGTTGAGTAGAATTAGTACTTAGAATTTAAGTACCCAAATTCATCAATATATTATATATTATGATTTTAACCACACCACAATTCCCAACCCAATTACATCATACAGATGATATGAACAGACATCGAACTTTTCACTTCATACGATTCAAAAACAACGTCATCGCACACAGCTTATAAAATATACGCGCCCGACCGCGGTAATGCAGTCATTTTGTAATTTAGCCGAGAACTTTTGGTAAGTTCGAACAAAAAAGCATGAGGTGACAATATAAATAACAATTTGGCCCACCCCGTTCGAATGTGGTTCGCCCGGATTAGCATAAGAATGCCACATCAGGGACGCCCACGACCCTACACTGTCCGTTGTTGTCTCTTTATACATCGAATTTAATTTTGATTTACGGCTATCTATACAATTGTACGCAAAACATATTTCGATGCAACCGAGAAAAGAATATACGGAGTTCTCGACAAAGACCGCGGTCGCGCCGCGTCCATATAATTATGTTTGGATTATGATATTCAGATATCGCACGTATGTCGTGCACCTTTTCGTGAAGCTAACATACTCGTAACATGACAACGCTACGGTTTGTTTTGGTAACTAATTATATTACTTAAATAGAATTTATTTAAGATTTAAATCTATATTTTTAATTATTAGTAATTTCATAAAACTGACTCTATCTAAGACCGTACATCATAGTAATGCAACTTCGTAAATAAATATTTTTAATTTTAATCCTATTAAGTTGAGAATAAAAAATATAGTTGCACTACAAATTATTACTTATACATAATTATACATAATTATGTATAAGTAATAATTATTGTAGTAACTATTTATTTACTACGTGCTACAGTTAAAGTGACAAGTTAAAAAAATGACATAAAACCTACTTACCAAAAACCAATACTTCTACCTAAAAAGATCTTTAAATTAATAACTTTATTATAAAAAGGCAAAGGATAACACAGTAATAAATCACGACCCGAATTCAGGCGACACAATTAAGTGCTCCTTAAGATTCCTTTATGCAAATATCTTTACGAATATACCTCTCCGCAATAATTAATTGAGGGCAAACTCGTGTTTGACGTTAAAGTGATGTATGCGCTTAATCAGATCGTCTAATTATTTTAAAATGCCTCGTAAATAACAAGGGAGCCTTTTATCGGATAATTACAAACACTTTATTATTAAATTCACGAAGTTTAATGTTTAATGCAAGATTTTAATTTTTTGACATGTTTGATTGTATGGTCTAGCTGTTATAAGTAAGCAAGTGTTTACCTATATCAGCACTAAGATGTAGATTACAATAAACGGAAGTTTCAGTTTTAATACAGAAGGTCATTACTAAGAGCAATACTACAGCTTTATTAGGTACTTTACATTTGTGAAGAAGGCTATTAGGTATAAAGACAAACTTTAGTAGGATCAAACCAGATTGAAATATCGTTTGTTACGTATCAATTAAATATTATCAAGGTCATAAATAAGTTTAATTAATTCTCAATAAATGTCTGTCAAAGAAAGCTTTAAAAAGTTATCTGCGAAGGCACACCATTTAAAGTAAACAAATGTGTCGCTATCAAAATACCAAATAATAAACGACGGTGCTCAGTGTTAATACGCATTTAAGATAATATATTTTACGTTACAAAAATAAATGTCCACCTAATAAATCGTGCCGGACCTTATCGTATTTCGAGGCTCGACAGTAAGAACCAGATAAGGATTGGTCCTTCGGTGGACGGTTTTATTGAAGTTAACGCTTTCGTTTGCGTTCGTGTGACGGAGACGATCGGATGGGTTTTGGGAGAAACTTTTATTTATCTCAAATTGGTTGTTGGGACTCGTGGAGGCGCGCGAGGTGAGCGTAATCGGCGTCGCATCTTAATTTAGTTGTCTTGTATTGTGGGAGACGGGAGACGCGGCCGGCGCTACGCCCGCACTGCCCACGTCCGCGTCAAAGAGCACCGCCACCATATACGCATGTTATGTACTCTGAACGTGTTTAAATACTCACCATACTAAGACGGAATATATAAGTAGACGTTCAACACTGCTGGGGTTTCGGGGTTTTGAGTCTTTATAACATAGACGCTTTATAAAATGAATATTGTTATTCTCATTTAAGAGCTCCCAAGATATACTGTTAGTGTGTTGTATTTTTTAAATTTGCGGCTTCCATTTGCGGCGTTTAAAAATGTTATTTCTCATAATTATTCTTAAATTTCATGTGTCTTTAACCCATTAATGACCCACTGCAGGGGAGGTCTCCCTCCTCTCACAATGACAAGGATGTAGGCCTAGTCAACAAGGATGTAGGCCTAGACACATTTGTTGGGTAATTATGTAGATAAAAATACCTACACATTTAGTTCGTAGCTGTATTTACATAATGAAGGCCCTAAGTTTTTCCTGTTGCAAGACCATGAGAACAAAAATTTTATTGTTTTATTACATTCCAAGCAAAATGATTTTTCGACAAAGGACGAATCCATTGACACACAGGCAGACACAATTATGTTTTTGTGCTAGTAGGTAGGTACCCGACAACCGTTCCACAAGAAAATTATTCGTATAACTTATAACCAGCAATTTCGAACACAGTGGCCCTACCTAGAGTTTGCTAATTAATTGTGACAAGTAGGTCTAGGTACTTACCACATTCACGAACTCTTGAAAGGTGATGGCATCACTGGTTGCACTTCTGGCTTTATCTAGTAGAATCTGGAACCAAAAATATAGAAAAATAAATTGTGTGCGTTTGAAGTTCCTAGAGCATTCACGGCTTTATCTAGCTTTATTATTGTCGTAATCGAACAATCTAATAAAATAACGAACGTCAACCGTGATTGAAAGAAGGGTTTGTTTTTTGAAAATGTGTGATTTGATAAGTATTTCAAATTCATTTAATACTTAGTAGGTACGTTAAAAATTCAATACTTTGATTATTTGTTATCGTAGTCCGTTTAAACCTTATTGGCGGTATGTCATTAGAGGCTTAATGGATTTGAAACGAGTTAATTGAATTAACCGTGCATGACGCTGAAACGGTGCAGATTTTAAACGATTTTTAGTGATGTGAAACAATTTTCGCTTGTCAAATCAACGAAATGCGTCGTTTATTACAGTTTATTAGTAAAAAATAATGGTAGAAACATTTCGATATGGGTAGTTTAAAATGCAAAAGTTTTCATTTAAAAACAATGTTCAAAAAGACGTAGTAAAGTTGCCCCTATATCTATTTTGATATTTACTTATGTATATGTAACTTTAGTCGTTAAACAAATTTAATTTATTTACCTCACGTTTGTGTGGTGGCACCTGGGCTATAAAATCTGGGTTATGAAGGGTCTGCAAGAAATCTGGCCATGGGATCTCGCCGAAGCCCTCCGGATCGAACTGCCAACAAACATAAACACTCATTAATATATAATTCACACCTCGGCGACGACACGGTCACGTACAAAAACTCCTAATTGAGATTTCAACGGAGCCACCGAAACATCATGATCACCGACCATTCCGAGACTTCGCATTATGTGTGTATAATTCTGTTGTAATAATTTCGACCAATTCCAAAAAGAAAAGAACAAAAAATATTAAGCGCCCCTATCTGCGGAGCTGTATTATCTCAATGTTCCCTACGTGACGACACACCGTTTGATGCGCGGCGCTACCGCCACTCTTTATCTGCTTATAAAACTTCTTGTCCTCTGCTTCTGTACATTTTAATAAGTTAAAAACAAAAAAATATTCCATGAAATTTGTTACCACCTCGTAAACGACACATTTATGAAATATGCGAAGGGTATCGTTATGCTGAAAGTGTCGCCACTAACGACCGAGAGTCATAAATTTTACGAGTTTGCGGCAAAAACTTGCATAAAATTCTCTGACTAATAGAATTATATTTTTCAATTTTTTAACGTGATTATTAAGGATAACGTTATTGTAAATAAAAATTATTTATTGCACTTACCCTATCAAATAGCAGGCGCCATTTCTGAAAATGAGAAAATCGTTAGTGAGCAATTGAAGTGGAAAATATTATTATGGTTATAAGTATTTTCGACGTGTTAAGTATAAATTAACCATTATAATATGTTTAAACAAACTATGCGTAGATCTGCTTACATCATGCATCAACTCCCGTCGAATTTCCGCCTCGTCCAGTTCCGAGCCGAGGTCCGTGTGATCCGTGTCATAGAGGGGTTCGGCGGCTCGCGACAGCGATCCCAGGGAATCTCGAGCGGAGGCGAGCGATCCCGTGACCGTCGGCAGCACTCCGGCCTCGATCCCGGATTCCATGGAGGTGTTGGTCGAGAGGACCGTGGCGGTGGTGGTGGGCGGCGCGCGCACCTCCCCGCCGCCGGCGCCGCCGACCCACACAGACATTCTGCTGGCAACACCATCCACACCACAATAACTCCTTTACAACCCTAAATCTGAATCTATTCACAACATCTTCAGGTACGTCGCCCGAACCATCACGACTTTACACTAGATAACGTTTGTAAAATAATAGGCGTTTTTGGACCGATGCAATAACGACTTGAATTTCTCCTGTACACTTCTACGCGTACAATGTCATCCACGTCATATTTGTTACAATACGTCTGTGCAATACGTTAAAGGACAGATTTTTCTGGACCACGTTTTCCGCGTCTTTGGACTGGCTTCTTGCTAGACCTCTGGATCTCGCAATCTTCTGGGTATAGTAGGAAAATGGAGGAAATTTTAAGGCACGTCAATTAAATAAACTCTATATTTCTCTGTTATCTATATTTATATACTTTATACACCTGAAACAAAGATTAAGAACTTTATAAGATTATGGTAAACAGATAAATCTATTTCATTACGTTTAACTTGTTCGGTAAACGTGCTGACGTATGTAACTATGTACCTATGTAGGTACCTATCTTATGTTGTTTCAAAAAATAAAGCGACCCAGAGGGTCGTTTAGGGTTATAGGGATAACATAAAATTAAGAAAAATTTTGGGCCTTTCATATTTCAATTTCTAATTCATAAGAAAAAGTTTATACGTTTTAAACTAGTCACGGAGATTGACCAAACTCTACGAGTGCTACGACATGTAGAAAATCTACGAAGCACATTACGCAATACTCGTACTCTACGGAAACTACGGAAGTGTGTAATGTTCGACGTTTAAATCTATACATATAATAAAATCGTAGAAAAGATTTTACTGTACATGGAAAATATTTTAAAAAGACTAATTGA
>DWIY01000034.1:0-21269 GCA_018248615.1 Erynnis brizo brizo
TTCCCAGGCGCGTTTCCTTGAATCGCAATATGCTTGTATGGTGTTGATTTATTTATATTAAATACTGGTATAGGCATATGTAACTCACTTCGACTAATTCATAAACAGTTGTATTAAAATTCGTTATTTCGTTGCAATTCATCAATTGGTTTTTATTGTATTAAATTCATTTCTTAATCTTAATTTATATTGTACCTGTTTTATTCATTGTTAATTTACTATTAATTAATTTATTTAAATACTAGTTTAATTAATTCATTTTTTTTTCTCTTCATATACATGCTACAACTTTATTACCAAAATGTAAGAGGTCTAAATACAAAAACTGTACACTTTTTTAATAATGTAGTTTGTAACAATCACGATATCATTGCACTTGGTGAATCTTGGTTAAATAGCAGCGTCTTCGATTCAGAACTTTTTGATAATCGATATGTCGTCTACAGGAGGGATAGGGAGTCGAGTGGCTTCCATAGCAGTAAAAGTGGCGGTGGTGTAATTATTGCAGTGTCCAAAAAGTTTAATTCCAGGCGCCTACATAGCTTCGAATCAAAATGCGAGGATCTTTGGGTACAAATCGAGTGCCTTGACTCGCTAGGCAAAAAAGTCTCTTTACATATTTGCAATGTATACCTCCCCCCGCCGATCCAACGCCACATTCTCGAGGAATTCCTTTCGAACTCAAGCAGGGTACTAGTAGAGAATGATATCCCTAACCTATTATTTGTTGGTGATTTTAACTTGGGAACAATCGACTGGAATTATTCAGATAATTCTAATTCTATTATAAAAACTACTCGTACCAATAATAGTGCATACAATAATATGTTAATTGACTTCGTAGTAATGAACAACTTAAAGCAATACAATAGTTTTCACAATAATAATGGTAAAATTCTAGATTTAATTTTAAGTAGTAATACAATTTTCAATCTTGACATTGACACTGACCCCTTAACCTCCGTTGACTTGCATCACCCCCCACTTAAATTTTGTTTGTCGTTTAACATTGACGCCGGACTTTCCTCTAACGACAATAATAATCATTTTTCTTTTTATAAGGCCGATTATGTTAAAATTACACAATATTTGAATGAAATATCTTGGGAAGAGGAATTTAAAAACACTCAGACTGCTGACGGCATGCTGCAAATTTTTCACAGAATTCTTCATTTCGCTATAGAAAAATTTGTTCCTAGAGTTAGGCCTAAGTCAAAAAAGTATCCCATCTGGTTTTCCCGTGACTTAATCAACCGACTAAGGGAGAAACTGAAATACAAAAACAAATTGCGCAAATTTAATAATAACCCCTTAGATCGTTTATCATACGAGTTAGTCAAAACGAGATCCGAACGGCTTATGAGCCTTTGCTACAAAAACTATATCAGTCGTCTCGAGCAAAGTCTGAAGTCTAATCCAAAGTTTTTCTGGTCTTTTGTAAAAAGCAAGAAAAAACCTCATAGTTCTTACCCTGCCCTAATGTCTCTCGGTGATGAATTAGCATGTAACGGCGAGAAAATTTGTAACCTGTTTGCCAAAAATTTCTCTGCTGCCTATAATAACACTACAGCATACCCTACGCACACACTTAGTGTACCCAGTACAACCACGAACAGCTATCTAAGTACCATCAAGTTCAAAGACAACCAGGTTTTAAAGATCTTAAAAAGACTCAACATCCATAAAGGTGCTGGGTCCGACGGGCTTCCTGCTTTCTTTGTCGTGAATTGCGCGAACGCTCTTGCACGACCTTTAAGACTCATATTTAACAAATCCCTGCAAACTGGGACCTTCCCTACTTTGTGGAAAAAAACCCTAATAGTTCCTTTGTATAAATCTGGTAATAAGCAATCTGTAAAAAACTATAGGCCTATTTCAATATTGCCTGTCTTTGCCAAAATTTTTGAGCAACTCCTATGTCCTATACTGTGTTGGCACTTTAAACAGCTAGTTAATATAAATCAACATGGCTTTACGAAATCCAGGTCAACAGTATCTAATTTGGTCTCATTTGTCAACAGTATCTCTGTTGACATTGACAATCGGTCGTCTGTTGATGTAGTCTATACCGATTTTAGTAAGGCTTTTGATCGGGTCAACCATCGAATACTTCTCCACAAGCTTGCTAATCTTGGAATCGGTGAGCCTTTGTTAACTTGGTGCGATTCTTACTTGACGCATAGAGAATCCGTGGTTGTAGCAGCTGGATACTCATCGGATCCTTTTCCAGTAAGCTCAGGCGTACCACAAGGATCCCATCTCGGTCCACTGCTATTCAGCATTTTTATCAATGACGTAGGTGAATGTTTCCACCACTCCAAGTACTATTTATTTGCAGATGACTTAAAATTTTTCAAATCCATCAACACCGAGTCTGACGTTGCTCTACTACAGGAGGACCTCAATCGTCTGGTAGATTGGTGTCTCTTGAACGACATGGATCTAAACGCCTCTAAATGCTTTTCTTTGTGCTTCTCTAGAAAAAAGAATATCCCAAATCACACGTACACAATACATCACAATGCTCTAACCGCAGTAGATCATATAAGGGACTTGGGAGTAATCCTCGACAGCAAGTTAAGGTATAACTTAAATATAGATGACATCTGTTCCAAATCTTTTAAATGCCTTGGATTTGTTTTGAGGAACTGTAAAGAACTCAAGTGCACCAAAACAAAGATCATGTTATATAACTCCTTAGTTCGCAGTGGCTTGGAGTACTGTAGTGTAGTCTGGAATCCTTTTTACGACGTATACATTAAGAGACTCGAAAGCGTGCAAAGACGTTTCCTGTGGCAGCTTACATTCTCATGCAACTTGGGCAAAACCCTTAAGAGCTACTCTGAGAGACTCAAGCACTTCAATATGATATCGCTATCTAATCGAAGACGTTTGCTAGACCTACTATTCCTCTATAAACTGGCGAATGGTCTGATCGATTCTCCCGAACTTTTAACTTCACTCAACTTCTCCGCTCCATCTAAATTACCAAGAGCATCCAGGTTCAACGTATTCAGGGAAAGAACCTTTAAATCTAACCTTGGTATGAACGCTCCTCTCAATAGAGTTGTCAGAAACTATAATTGTATTACAAAGTTGAATGACAAAATCGATCTCTTCGACAACGACATCTGCCGGTTTAAGAGGAATATCACAGAATATCTTTCTTCAAGTCCATCTGCTGAATAATTATGTTATTATTTAAATTAATTCATTTTGTTTTAACTCATATTTTATAAATTTTTATTTAAATTTTTCGATTATATCATTATTGCATTCATTGTATTGTATTAACTGAAAATTTTTTACTGATGATCTAATCTTAATACTGTTTTATTATTGACACTAGAATTTCATTTTGATTTAGCTGATCTAATTTGTAATGGTACTGTAATTTACTATTTCTTATTAGTTCCTACTCGCTTTCTGTGCATGCAGTCTACACCTCTAATTATAATGACACTTGTCTTTTTCTTAATGCTGTCTTCTGCTTATGTTGTAATCGGTGTACATTATGTTGGTGTTCAAATAAATAAATTAATAAATAAACATATAAACCCGTGTAGCCGTTTCTGCGTAAAAGATTAGTAGGCATCCATTTATTTAACGTCAAACCTTTTTGCACATAAATAGGAGCAGGTAGGATTAAGAGCGAACGAGCATACAGACTATAAATATTATACGTGGACACCTACATCCAACCATAAAATTGAAGTAGAATGATATGAAGACGAGTCCTTGACAAATGTGACGACTTTAATGCCTAATCTATGAATTTGAAGACCGTGAAGTAAACGTCCAATTATGTAATTTCCAAAGAGCATTGACTTAAGACTTATTTTGTTTCAGCCGGTCGGCATAGTCCAGAGTCGATGCCAGGATTACATGAAAAAGTGGCAGTGCAACGCTCAGTACCTAGCCAGGCTCACGGACGAATCTGAAACCTGCGGATCTATCTGGAACCATGCGAAACTCCACCTAAAGATCTTGATGGTTATAGCACAAGGGAAACAGTCAGAACAAAACAACGACCCCACCCAAATAGTCCACGAGGAACTACAAATGACTAGAAGGCGCAGTCATAATAGAAGTCAAAGACACTTCTTCAAATTCATCGTTCGCACGCTGAAGAGGCTAAAGAACCAGTTGCGGGATTCTCTCACCATCCAATCGCAAATATTTGACGAGCTCAAGAAAGCACAGAACAGCGGGGAGCTGCAATGCTTAAAAATTGATTATGTGACAAAATTTTAACTTGTTAATCCGCCTTGCAACACGCGCTACGGTACTGGAAATAGGCTAGTTGACAGATTTTCAAAAACTATTTATTATCTTTTCTTGACGTCCAATTGTTAAAAACATTAATAGTTTATCAAAAACAATCCAATTTTTAAGCAAAATTAACGTTGCATTCGATATCATTATTAGGTTTTTTGTCACCAATGAAATTGCCGTCCAAAACGCTTGAAGTGTCATGTCGCATATAAGTTATGACGTCACATCATGGTGATTAATATTGATGGAACAAACGTGATCAGGAAGATGTAACGTCATGCGTATTCATTGATGTTATTAAGCAATCCATGAGAACTATAAATATTCTTGTGCTCAAAAGTGGCTTGGCCTTGAAATAAAACTCTAGATTTCGTATTTATGGATCAAGCCGTATGTAAATATTTGTACTTAATTATATTTAAGTTTTGTACGGAATGATTTTTTATTTCTTCCCATTTCTTACAGAGTCCTCATTGGTTTTTGTATTGTTACATCGCCAAGTAGTCAGAGTTCAGTTCCTTATAATGGGGATGTAGACAAATAGTCAATTGACATACTTTTATTGAACTGTCAAAAACAAAAAATGACGTCAAAAGCTGGGTTCTTCATACAAAATATACGTTTCGTCTAAAGAATAGGGTCCTTTATGACGTCATCAGTATTTCAAGTCAATTGGCTTAATTAATATTGTTTTCGCACGCAATAAAAATCATTTTTTAAAGATAAGTATTGGAAGTTGAGCTGCGTTTTCAGACGTTTTTGAAAGCACTCTTTAATGGGAATTATATTTTGAAATTAATTGTGAATGGTGTCTACATCCCAATTGACATTGTCGTATCACCAACTTGTGGTGCGACAATGTCAATTGCGACCAAACCTACGAGCGACGATTTAGTCGTCAAAATCGTCGTCTTAAATATTCGGCAAACTACGCCTCTCCGCACACAGTATTGGACACAGAACATCTAAATTAACTTTTTCATACTAATTCATCTAATCCCATCTATCCTTTAGAAGAACGATCGCGACATTCCACAAGTCCCAGTGAGACTAAAATGGACGGTAAGATCACTCATACATATCACACGTCACGGAATCTACAGATATTGGAATCATGATCATCCCAATCAGTCTTTAAAAAGAATGACCACTCATTTTCCTAGTCCTACTGCGACTTAAAAAGGATGGTCACACCACATATCACACGACGCGGCAGATCAGAATCTGCGTATATTGGAATCGTAATCGGTGCGTCCTGTTTCGCAACAGATTCCTTTCTGGACAAAGGTCGGTGCTACTTCCTGCTGCTCCTGCCCCTGATTGTGGATTCAAGGCGGAGCTGAATTGTGAATGATGCGTCCTGTCGCCTGAAAGATCAGATGGAGGAAAATAATTTTCGCAACAAAATCCCTTTTTGAAATCGGTTGAAAAAGAACAGAGAAAGCAATATCGTAAGTCAGATCGTCAATTGACTGAGGCCACAATCATATTGATTATGATACTTTTATTTTACAGCCAAAAACGCAGTAGGCCAGCGTGGTGGACTAAGGAATTCGATCCCTCTCATTGTGAGAGGAGACCCAACCCTTGGGTTATTAATGGGTTACTGACTTTTGCCTCCACCGATCCACCGATTTTTCTTAAGATACCCGTGTCCAAAACTGGAGGAGCCAAGTCAGCACATCTCTTTAATTGCATGATTTTAAAACATAATGTGGTCAGGCGCGTGAGATGCAAGCGCATATCTCCACATGTTCTCGTAACGTGGCGCCATATGACGCGCACACCTGCATTGTATCTGATGCAGTGGTTCTTAACCGACAGTCGACCACCGATGGTCTCTAAACGCCCAAAATAACTGCAAGGAAATCCAAAAAATACGAAATTTTGAAAAACAATAGACAACTAATTGTTGCCTGTGGGCCTGAAATTCAACATGGACGAAGAAGACGTTAGCACGAATTTGACCCCTAAAGTGGCGAAACTGGGGTTAGCTTTGTACGAAACCCCTTCATTTGAAGAAACAATGCACACGAGGTTGCTACTGTATAATTTCAATAAAAGTTGGAACTACATATAAATCATTAATCTTCGTACAAAATCTTGGTTTTGTCTGTAGGACCCGACTTATCACGTCATCAACATTTCAAGTCAATTGACTTTAATTATTATTGTTATCGCAAGCAATAAAAGTATTTTTTAAACATATTGGAAGTTGAGCTGAGTTTTCAGACGTTTCAGAAAGCACTCTTTTAAGGGAATTACATTAAGTGGTACACACCAATTGGTACACACGTACCAAGCGAATTCTCCAAGGTTGAGAACCGTTGACCATACATATTATAGCACCTGTGCACTTGAAGGCATGGCGTTTACTTTTTGCCGGCCGTAATACTTTATGGCATCGTGCAAGGTGCGATGCGTCATCCAGGGGTTGATTTAGTTCTCACGTAAAGGTGTTTGCAAAGATTGACGCGAAAGCTGTCGGAAATTTGCGTCATACTTGGTCATTTGAACATTTATGAGCTGCTACTTCAACTAAATGAGGGTGTTAATTCAGAATGTCACACGTAGAATAACCTTTTTATTTATATTACCAATTACAAAAGAATTTTACTTGGAAAAGTTTAGACCGTTTGCCAATATGAATAGACTGACAAAGTTAGACAAACTTTGTCAGTCTATTCATATTGGCAACTATCGGACAAACGGTTTGTTTTTGTAGGCTCGATAATATTTGACGATTAAATCGCTTCTGTCACTGTACAGTTAGGACATTTATCATAAGCTTTCGATGTCCATTGCTATGCATGCCGTAAACCACAGCTAAGCGACTCTTTGCTTACTTCTTTTTTTCCTAAGGCCGTCTTCTCCATCTGGTCCGAGGGCTTTTTACTTATCTATCTTTCTTACTATCCCTAGGGTGACTTAGATTATTTGATATGATTTATTTATATGTCTTAAGCAATAACCTTGAGACCCGAGGTCTTTTCTTGTATTTTAAGTATTCTAATGGCGTATTTTGGAACACGGAAGTGACTGCACCAATTATGTCACTCGACTGTGACCGTTAGAGGTCTTTTAAAAGTTATCATTGCGTAGAGGTCAGTGCTGATCTATTGATAACAAATGATTGATAAATATGAGATAACTATTACATTGCTTTAGTTAATTGTTCAATAATCGTGGATGATATCGTTGTACATTGATGTTTCATTTACGATAAGAATTAATGGTTGAGAATTCGATTATGCAAATAACAACACTATTGATTGTTTAGTAAAAATTAAAGAAATACACACTGCATCAAATAATAATAAAAAACATGTAGTAGACGTCGATGAAGAAGGTTCCTACTGACAACCAATTTGAAAAGAAAATCAAACACACAGAAAAAAAATTGCAGAATGTCCCGAAATAAGTTGACATGAAAATACAAAACAATAAAGATAAGAAAAACAACAAAAGTAAGGAAAATTATATAATACAAAAATCTATATTAACGTAGCATCTTAAAGAATTCTAATCAACATGTTGTTATACCATAGTCATGGCAGTTGAAAACGTTAACTCATTTACCGATCATAGGGCCGTTACATCCTAATGCTAAAGCGAGCGAAACCAAAACCAACAATTATTCAAAGCCAATCCTCAATTCAGTCTAATCGTCGTCAAGTCGTATCCAATCATTAGAGTGGAAGCACTACCAACACATATCACGGCATTTCGGCAACCGAACGTTGTATAACATTGGGTGGATACTGGACCGCACCCAGAGCCCTTTGCCTTGTACTGCGAGCCAACTCCGATTCTATTGTTTCACCGGCTATTAATACTATCGTCTCAAGGGATATTATATTTATGAAACCAATATCTTCTGTCTGCGACCGTTTAATTGTCAACGGATAATCGACGGTTAGTAGTTACAATTGGACCAAGTATTAAATCTTTAATCACGTTGTCAATTGGTACAAGTACAATATCTAAAGTCATGTTGTCGAGACGATGTACTGCTAATGGACCATTCCATAATAGCTGATCGGTCCTATTGTTAACAGTACCTTCAGATTCTTGCCTTATCTGTACACAAATCTGGGCTCAACATGACTAAAGACCTGGAACTTTGTGAAACTTTGCCAAACATTCCATGCGTAACATCGCAATTGGTCATGCGTGCAGATAAAATTTGTACTGCATTATATTTGATACTCAACATTTTTGTATAAGTTCTTTCTCTCTTGCTACTGGTGGTTTTATTTATTTAACATTGTATATGCTAAAGAAGAACCTATCAACTCTAGTGCTTGTGGCTATCATTTTAGCATTAAAAATGGATGGATTTATCAAAGAAACATACCTGTTAATGGCAATAATTAGTATTCAACATAGTTACTACACATAATTTCCATACACAGTGACATCTTTAATGAAACAAATGTAAAAATACTTTATGTTCACATTGACATGAACCATTTACTTAAATAAAGCGTTTTTATACGAAACAAACATACTCGTAATTCCTTGTCAAATAACAGAAAAATGATTGTAAATAAAATCGCGTAAACGACCTCTATTAAGTTTATGTCTATGATTATTTCCTCGACTGCGCTTCAAACAAGTCTAGACTCTATCGTGGTATAATAAATTAGGATATAATTTATTTTCCTTTGCACCGTTTAACATTTGTTATGTTCCGTATCATTGGGCGGGGAACGCAACGATTACGACACGACTCTCGTAACGTACGTAAGGAAAAAGCGTTAGTTTCATAATGCCTTATATGAAGGTTAACAGTTTACAAGGTAAAGGCTCTGGTCATGAAATCTAATGAAGAAATATAGCCGGAATGGTCTAGAATAATGAATGGGAAGAGAATAAAACTTGTGTAACTACACAAGTCAACTGGACCGAGTAGGAATGTACCGCGGATCTCTTTGTCTGCAATCTACATGTCCCACTGTTGGGACGTTTCTCTTCCGATTACAGTGGGAGGCCTGGAGCATACCACGCTGTTTCCACGGGGATTGGTGGAGAAAAGCCTATCTATGTATCGGTTAAAGATACGACTTTCGACGAAAATGTTCATTTTCTAAATGCTAACCATATTCAGTGCAGCTAGGGTATTAGTTGAGTTTGAATTTGCGTAGACGTCAATTTTCTTCTCAGTTAGCATTCAATATCATAAGAACAAATCCAATCATAAACAACACATGTCGAAAAACCTAACCATACGACACCAGAAGCAGTCTATACCTGCATCAGTTACAGCGCCTAGTTCACGATCATACCCAGATTCCGAACTGGTATGTTGTTTAACCGCGCACCGTCAACACAATCCAAATGTGAAGGTCGACGCGTAACCACAATTGTTATATTCGTTTCAAGTTTAGATCCAACTGTTACATCTACGCTGCATGAATTATCAAAGGTTCTTTGAGACATATCTTAAAGATATTCTTTGAGAATCAATGGGTTGGCCACATTGTCCGCAGGACTGGCAACCGATGGGAAAGAGAGGTCCTCGAATGGCGACCACAAGCAAAAGAAGCACAGGCCTCCGACCAGGTGGACTGACGATCTGAAGACAGCGGGAAAACGTCAATAAAGGGAAGCTCATGTTAAGCAATGGACTACAAAAGGCTGAAAGGAAGGAAGATTCTTTGAGATTCTACAAAGGTATCCTTTGTCAATGGAAATTCAAATCCTCGCTCTAAAGTTCCAATAGAAATAGGACTTTCTTAAGGCGCGCCATTAAGTTCCATTAATGACACGATTTTTGGTTATTTTTCTACACTCTGAATCGATAGCAAGCCAGCATCCTTATAGTACATGAAAATTAACAATACACCCTTAACACAAGGATATTATCTAAGGCATTTCATCATTTTATTTATAGATAAGAAAGACTAAGATCAATTTAAATGTAATTTCTACAATATAAATATGTTCGTAAACTTACTGGTCTGTTAAAATCATTGCGTTAAAATAAGATTGTATTTTAAGGTTTCACTAAGCAACAAATTTGTTAGCCGAAATCTCGAGAGTTACGCATTACGCAACGTCGGATATCTTCTACAACGCATTAATAAAGCAACGAAAAGTTTCCAGATATGATAATGTTTGTTTATCACGTGTAATCATGAGTTAAAAACATTTCCGTGCACGCAGACCCTTCACAAGGTTATGGTTTATGGACGTTTAGTTGATAATTCGTTTTCAAAGTCAAAGCCAAATAGGCATACTAATAACGTGATACGCTAGCAAATCGCCCTTATGATTAAAGTAGTGATGTAAATAAGCTTCTATATCTTTTTACATAGCGAAACCTTCAGCATAATTAAATCCAGAATGGGTTAGTAGGACTGAAAATACTGAAATTGTGTGGTACATCGGAGGATTTTGATTTGTGCTTTTGACCAACCAAAAATACATGAACTTCATGACATCTTATAAGGTTAGTTGTTGATAATGTTTAAGAATCGAAATCTTCAAGAATCTTCAAGAAACAAAAACCAAGAAATGACGCAAGAACAATTTGTTATGCATTATTCATGTCCTATAATGAACTTGATAATAACCTTATATCAAGATCCAATTGACATAATTGATACCCACGATACAGATCACACTGAACATTGAAATGGAACTTTATAAAATATTTGTTTGGTTCTAAAATTAACATTTGGATTTATCTTATCAATGGCAGATATCACCAACCTAAATTGTAGCCTACATACTGAAATAGCTGGAAATATTTGAGTTTTAAAGCCTCTAAAAATAACTTTACCATTACTTGTATTTTATGATCTACACCAGATGAAAAATGTGTAAATATTAGATTAGTTTTGTAAGATCTTCTATAATTCAACATTACAAATTACACATCTCAACATTTACCGTTGTTTTTATTATACGTATTTAAAATTGTTCAACATTTTTTACATTTTAATTTACCTACATCGAATTTGTAGCATCTATATTAGTCATCGGTAATAACATATTATTCGCATCTTTCTTATGTAACAGTCAACAAACACGTCTTCTTTTCACATGTGACCAAAGATTCGACTTCAGTTAACCCATCAAACTTGCTTTCAGTACGGTTTCAGATTGTATATTAAGCATTCTGTACGTGCAGATTCAACTACTGCTCTTTATCCTAAAAGAAATGATTTTTACTTAAGGTATTTTACTGTAGTTTCTCAGTATCTGTCGCAAAACATTAAGAATATTCACAAATCCAGCTGATTTCTTGAATCACGTTCGCGAGCGCAAGTGCCAAGAGAAAGTGTACGAAATATGCCAACCGTGCGCGAGCAGCAGTATAGCTCCATAGACGGCACTTTTTCAATTAAACTACACCTTACATCATTAAACTTGTAATCGTGTTATTTAAATTTATTACTGTTACCTTAATCGTCATAATCATTAGTCGACCTGTAAGCATTTCTTTTGTGTTATTAATGTCATTTTTACAATCGTCATGATTGATTTGTTAATTATCGTATTTATGATTATTACTAGCTAGCATTTCTTTTATACCATTAACAGTATGGAATTCATTTTCATCATTAGAAACTTAATTTAATAGCCGTGACTACTTAACGTAAGCGTTTTTGTTACATCCATATCGTAATCATACATCATACATCAATACATCATCGTAAACATAAACTTTATGATTTTGATAATATATTAGGATTCGATTAAAGGCTAGAAAGCTAGACTAGAAACAACTCACTCAATCTAATGGATTTTTTATAATTAAAGTGCGTAATTTTATAGTTCTCTTAAATTTTAAGGTGTTCCTTATATGGGTAGCTTACATTACTTTAACTTGTTATATTGATTTTATATAAATCATTTACTATAATTAAAGTCAGTAGACTTCCGACATCGTATTCAAAATATTTTATCGCAAAATCATCAATTTTGTTTTTTTAAATGTTGCCTTGTGCAAAAGGTACAAATTATGACAAAGCCTTGACAGATGCAAATAAATTATGACAAAGGTTAAGAAGAACCAAATAATTCACTCAGATTACTTTTAATAAGAAATATTGTGGTGTGTAAGTCATCGTAAATATCTCGCTTTTAGCTGGGATTCGCAATAAGTAGTGAATTCAAATGAAATATGTAGCATGTATTCCACACTGATAAAGTTCATACATAATCATGTTACTCTGAACAAGACATTGACACCTTCATTTTCGTTATGACTTCTACCATATTGTTCTGTATTCCGATTGGACAGACAAACTATATCATACCACGTCGAGTTGCTAAATCTGAATCGCGCTAGCTACTAAAAGTAGCTAAAGAAAGTTTAATCTGAATAGTAACTATAAAGTCAAATAACACTTCAACTACCGGTTCTCCTAAACGATATTACGGATAAGCTTATTTTATGGCTTCAAAATAGCGACAGATCGGCGCTCAGTTCACTTTCACTTTCGATATAGCACCATACAAAAACCGCCGACCTTGAGTGGATATAAAACCATAATCCCAAACGCCAAAAGCTGTGACCACTGACCGCTATAGAAAGTAAACAACTACGAATTCACTACGAGTGGCCTTCAAGGCCGTGTGTGGGTTATCGGCGATCTAAATCCGACCTTATCATTGGACCCGTTGGGTCCAAATCACATATTTTAGGAGCTGATCATTAAAAATCACTGGGTTTGAAGCTGGTGGAAATTGGCGTTGTATGTCGTTGGTCTTAAGGGTCATTTTAGGATGGTCTATCGTAGTCAAGTCAGGCAGTACCCCCACTTCTGGTTGCAGTGAAAGTGAACGGTGACGCGGGTACGCGGAAGCGTAGCGCGGTAGCTAAGGTGAAGGTATGATGTGACTATTTGCTTGCACGCTCGCCGTCTATAGATTGAATATTTAAACGACTCTGGGAATGTGTGAACATAGTGAAACTGCTAATGCTCTTCTGATGGTCTCTGAACGGTTATTCTTGCACTAATTGAAATTTTCTTCAAGTCTATTAGTGTAGAGGGTGGGACTGACGTTACATGAGGAAGTGAATTAGGTGATTTGAACTTTAAGGTAAACCTTAAGCATTTTAATAACAACGAGGAAATTGCAAATAGGAATTCCTGAAAGGTCAATGTTGAAAATAACGAAAATGTGTCACTTTAAAGGTTTTTCCAAAAGCGACGGTTATTCAGCTTAACGCGTGAGCAAAATACGCGACAACAGCGTCCAACTTTATACAAGTCCAGTCCTACTTTAGATTTTTGAAATTGACGTAACTTTTTTACTGAAAACTAATGTGGCAATATTTAAAGCACTGAGGGGGTATCTGAAGTGATAATTATACTAAAATACTGCAAATATTTGCTTTGCAATAGATTTTAAGCAGTCAACTTTCAACCATCAATAGAATTAAAACTCCACTCCTTTGCAACATAAACTGCTACCACAATTTGCCATATTGTAGATTTTAAGTGGATAGAATTAAAACTCTAATCTGTTCCAACAAAAATTGCTTTCTTGGCGATGACAGCGAGATCTTTTCTTCCACTGACGAATATTTTGACACTTGTAGGATCTCAAGCCGATGTGGGCGCTTACGCAAGCCGTGCTCCAGATACCACACTCTCGGTTTCGGCAAGCCACGGTCACGGACACCTGATGCCGTTTTGTTCGCGCCCAACTTTTGTACCTCTCCACTAATTCACGGTCAACTCATTTGTTTTCTTCCAACTTTTATACTTCATTCACCGATTCGCGGTCAATTCATTTGTTTTCTTCCAACTTTTATACTTCATTCACCGATTCGCGGTCAACTCATTTGTTTTCTTCCAATTTTTTCACTTCATTCACCGATTCGCGGTCAACTCATTTGTTTTCTTTTAATTTTTTCATTTAATTCACTAATTAACTGTCAACTAATAGTTTTGCTCTAGCTTTCGTACCTCGTTTACCGATTACCGACCATTCATTTGTTTTTCTTTTGTAACATTTTTCGTCATTTTACCATCAAATCATTTGTGTACCTTTTCTGTCAACATACGGTCAGTACGTTTTCCTTAAACTTTTATACCTTTTCTTTTAAATACTGTCCGACATTCGCTATCAATCGGTTACTGTCTTATTCAGGCGATGTTACATAAGATTTTCGCCATAGGGATAACCGTAAGTAAGACGTAGGGCATACTGTTATTCTACGGTTGGTAATTGGGGCTTTCCAGAGACCTTAAGGAAAATCTAAACGTAAACTTTAAATAAACTAACCACAACCCAATTAGAACTATTTTAAGTCGATGTCCTAATACAGTACACGCCTCTCAACGGTTCGCCGGTAATGTGTGAGTATAGTTTACGATTTTGTTTTATGGAATTCCGGGGCTAAAATTGCTTAGTAGCGATTACATCATTACTTCCCCTCCAATGAACGTTTAAAGGGACCTTGGAATTTAAACGATTTTCTTTGTACAGGTTTAAATTTTCATTTACTTCGACCATTAATCACAATAAGCGATCAGGATCATTCATCAACTGGCTCGGCATTGAATATTGAGGCGCGCATTCAGAAATTTAAGAGTCATAGGCCGTGACTTCCGTACTTTTTGCCTCGATGACCCTCAGGAAGACATAAAAAACATACGAAAAAACCTTATTTGGGGCATTCAGCACTCAGTCACGTGATCTTTTCAGTAGATTAACGCTTCAGCTATCTTAAAAATTTGCAACAGTTTTTTTATTAAGAACAATTGTGGCTCAGTAATCCCTAGATTTAACGCTCCACTGGGTTTCTGTTATCATTTCTTTTAATCGATCAAGGCTGGAAAGATAATAATAAAACACAAATAAACTGTCAATTTGTTTACATGTCTTGTAAATTTACATTTTACGCTGGATTCTTTAAATAACCTTCGTGTCATTAAAATGCCGTCATTAAATATGCTACGTAGAAAAACAAATTACAAAAACACTTCAAGGGTAAGATTGTAAAAGTGACGAACAAAGACACATAAGGAAAGGTGACTCAGATTGAATAATAGGCTTGGTAAGGCAAACTTAACGCTTCCAATCAAAAGCACTGTAGAAGAAGTTAAAGAAAATTCAGATGAAACAGAGAGTTTTTAAAAGCAAAGTTCAACAGATTTTAAATAAACTTTCTAAGACATTTCTTTACAGAACTTTGGTCGCCCTGCTTACAGAGTGTCAAGTTTGGAGTTACCCGATCCAGCAGGTGGTGCGACGCTTCACGCGGCGTGATTCAGAGAATGACTAATTTGTTTCGTTGTATTTGGCACAATCAAAATGATGCGATAAAAAAATCCCTTTCAGTTTTAACGAGGTTTCTTCGATTCCATTAGCAATTTGGAACTTTAGAGATTCCCATTTAGAATACAAAACAGATAGACCTTCGCAGCCTACTGCATTGTGCAATCGCCGACGGGGAAGGAAACAGACGCGGAAATTTCAGTCGTGCATAAAAATCGTCCGAAAAAACGAACCGGAATCGAATCGGCGGCCTCCAACTGATAGTCCGCAAGGGCAGGCCCTTTATCGCGATAAACCAACGAATAACACGATAACGGCCCAAAAACGTATCTAGGCGCAAGGTCTCGGCCCTAAGTCAGTGGGTAAAGGTCAATGTTTCTGTTTTATCATTTTTTTATGAGACAAGAATCGGCTTTGGAATTTTTTCCGTGGGCACCTCACGGCATTGGGGGATTTTGGCGGTCACACAAAAACCGTTTTGGTGACAATGAGCGCCGAGCGCCAGTGGGTCTAAAAAGTTGAGAATGATGTCTTTAGTAACGCAACTTTTCTAGGATTAGAAACACCAGAAAGTTTTACAGCTGCTACATATCCACGTAGAACCGTATCTGAGGTACCTAAGCTCTTACTGTGCCCACCGTTGAAGATTCTCCGTCGTAGATAGACATACTCTATCAGACAGGATGAGATTGCCTTATAATATAGGAGGCAAGGCGTTTGATGCCAATGCGCCTACAACTGCTACTGCTACTACTACAAAATACGTACGATGTTCCATTATATCTTTCAACTCTTCTTAGACAGATACTTGTATATCGTTGTCTGCAATGCGACACAAAGCACCGATGTCTTGATAAGAAAACGTGCACTATCTCCTATCTCCGTTATCGATTACTTATAATTGGGCATTATCACACCGACTGCCAGTATTGTCTCTGAACCGCCGACAACTGCATGTAATGCGATTGTCATGATCAAGGTTTGATCTGCAATGTCAATAGGTCTTGAGATAACTGTAACATTATCCTCAGTAGTTCAAAACTAACCAACCGTTAATGATGCATAATTACAAACATAACTTCGGCCTTCTAAGTCTGGTTGAAATCCTTGAACACATTCTTAATATTTTCTGCCTCATGTACTGTTTATTTCACTTCATACTTTGAGCGTAAAACATCTTGAAGAAACTTGCGTACTTAATCGTCCTTCAATAATTTCAACAAACTTAATGCTGAATACATTCTGATTTTAGGCTGCATATTTCGCCTTTCTTCCCTTAATTTTATCATTCTCTCCGTTTTCTTCCTTTAACGTAAAAAATATCGATTCTTTTTAACACAAAATAACATAGGATTTTATGGTTATATCAAAGCTACACAACTATTGACATCGCTAAGAGGCCTTCACACAAGATGAATGCCTAAAAAATTCATAATCGGTCAACATAAAGCTATTTCACATTAAGATGCAATTAACAAGTTGTTTCCGCGTGTCCTCGGCGTATGCACGCGCGCCTTAAATGGATTCCGTTTCACGAATTTTGCATAAAAACCGAAAAATAATATCATAACACATTAAGGAAATAACCGTCAATGTTAATAGAGTTACACTTAATCTTAGAACAATAGTTAGGGGAAATATAAAACAGGTATTACATTGTTGTGATACTAAGTATCAATGAATGATATGATGACATGATAGTTGGATACTCTCAGCAGAATTAAAATGAGAATTTCACCAGAATACCAAACTCCATATCACGAAAAATTGAAGTAATGTACGCCATAAGAAAGCCAGATCCTATAATTATGATTTGCCTGTAGATCACTGATCAAAGCTTACAATAAATAAAAAGCGCATCCATCGAAAGCGCGGATCAATCAAAACGCTTTTATCTTCGTGTGCGATGAGTAATGGATAATGAGACGTAGAAATTATTTATTACACTTAAATGTAATGGAATAAAATAAAAAATCCAAGAATGGACATGCAACAGATGGTGCTTTGAGAAAATTCAAGGTTTTTAATGCATTTCTTTAAGGAAACGCTATAACAGTATCTATTGGGAATTAAAATTTTGAGAAATCATAAACTTGCATTTTCGTTAAAACAGTAGGACGTTTTAGATTGAGAATTGCAAGAAAATTATTTTTTTCATAAAAAACATTGTCAGAGACTTTTGTTTATAGACCAGAGTTACCGAGCACAACATAACATTTTACATAACTGTTTCAAAATACAGGCATCCTGCCTCCTTTCTGCATTACCATAAACAAGAATTGGAATTCGATATTCAAATTGCGCGCCATTCATAGATTTAATTCTTCTGCACATATACGGAATACACACAGTCCGAGCCCGATGCCGTAACACAAAACCGCATCTTTTAACATACATTACATGCACAATTTAGGAGAATGGGCCCCGGAAATGAATTATTTTCTTTTTTCTTTGCATTCTCTTTGTTTTCCTTTACTTTCCGCCTTTCTTTTATCCTTTATACATATCAAAATTAGAAGTAACTCTTTATTCCTATTTTATATCAAGATTTTAGATTTAGTTTCGTTTTTGGAATATGCGGCTGTAGCGTCATCGTGTCATCATCGTCAAAAGCCTTTTTTATTTTATGCCTTTCTCTTATACTTCATAGATTTACCAAAATTAGGAATTAGTGACGCGGTGTTCTATAAGACGATTTTAGTTAAATGCATTTTTTTGAATATATTATGGATAGTACCAATCATTGTAAATAGCATTTTAATTAAAATGCCTTCAATTCGAATAAAAACTTCTTATTGCTTCATTGCTCTTCAATTAAGTCCCATCGTATGGTCCGCTTTGGGCTGTGAATACTGAAGTCAACTTCATTAATAAGAGTGTTTTCTGAACAATAATACACTGCAACAGTATTACCTGTCTCCATTCTATGTAATTATACACACTGTCATTTGCATAAACCGCTGGTAGCGATGTTACTTGCCAGAGACACGGTTGCGTAGGAGCACACCAACTAATAACTATGTATGAGAGAGCTTTGCCTAATTGATTCAAATGAACTCGGTTAGATTGCAATTACAGTTGCGTTGTTAGTTGACTATTTCTATTATTATATTTGAACCATATCTATGACTAGGTTCAGTGGACTTTAGAATTTGGTCCAGAGCAGTGCTAATCCAAATTAGAAACTGCCTGTATACAAAATTTCATTAAAATCCATTCAGCTATCATTGATTGAAATAGTAAAAAACATCCGTTCATCCCCATCAACTAGTCATTTATAATTTGTCATAGGACTTGTACTAATAAAAAATACTAAAACCAAAAAAACTACATACATAGTCATTAATATTGTGATTAGTTTTCAATTTAATTCATGATCCAACTCGAGTTACGTCAAAAAGCTTTATCAGTCTCGTAACACCTACTTAAAGCTAATAAAATTACATAATTGGCGTCTTAACGCAGCGGATCGCATTCTCGCCGAGTGATTGGTCTGATTAGTCTGACATCGGCACGTCCGCCGTGAACGGCAGGCGGGCGGCGACTGGCGCTCGCGTGCGCCGATCGTCGACAGGCGGAAGCGTGCGCGCGCGCACCCGCGCAAGGCTACGCTCATGACCTCGCGTCGTCTTTGTCTAGCTATCTAGCGTTTGTTTACCCGCGAGGCCGAATGCATCATACCTTCGCTGCCGTACTTGAACGCTAAACGATTATTGAAACCATAAATTTATCGAGTACGTTTCGTTTTTTTTTTCAGTGGAACCTTGAAACTAATTGGCGCGCTAACTAATCGATAGTGACTAGGCCGAAAATGTTACCGCCGGTAAACACCGTGTTTACTGTTTACTCTGTCTAGATAACGAATCTATTATTATACGACTGATGTTATTTATTTCTCGTTCATGATATTTAATTGTTACATTGTAAGCTTAAGTAGCTGTTTATTCAAAGCTAATGACGTAGCGAAGGCTTCTCTCGAAAGGCACAGAAGTAGCGACTCCATTAGAATAAACGTGTATATTCTTACTTGCACAACAAAGAGTTCACTTGACGATCATTAAAAGATACAACTATGGTACTTAAAAGTATTCTTTCTATTTCCTTGTTTCTAGGTCTATTTCATTGCAACAAAAAATAAACTTGAGAGATTTATTGCAAAAAATACTCGATTCCTGCAATAGGCCTCGTCACATTATCTGTTATTACGAGTATTACCTCGTTAGCATTATGTGCTTCAATTTATTTTATTGCAGTAGCCGTGAAATTAATTGTATTTAATTCATTTTAAATGTAAAGTTGCCCCGTTCTCGTTCAGTTCAAGGGTTTTAATCTAATTGTCTTTATATCTAAGAGGTATGTCCCATCTATTGTTACCATTCATAGCGAAATTTTTCCACCTTTTTTCTGTTTCAGTTCATTCTCATCAGCTGCAGCAATATTATTGTACTTACTCGTAGTTGCTAATACAAACTTTGTTCAAGTTTCGTTACTTACAGCCCAGGTGCAAAATTTGCCTAACTGAAGAGTTTTCTTTAAAATGTAACTATGTATGTTTTCTTTACAGGTGATGGCGAGGCATTGATCCTGCCTGCATGACCCTGCGAGAGCTTTCGGTAAGCTGTAAGTACATGTATTTTACTTAAATACTACATTTACCCTCGGCGTTGCCTGGGTAAAGTTGGCCATACTATAATAGTAGTTCATAAATGTGCTATAAAATGTAGTAACATTTTTTTTTATCTCTGACTGATATTTCTAGAATGCAACGACTGCACAAATTATTAAGCTTCATGTTAGTATAGGCTTGGTAGCAAAGTAATCCATTGATGGTAAAGTTTATAAAGCTAGACGTAGAAAATAACCTACTGACACTAAAATACAAAAAAGTACAAAGGTAAAAACTGATTTCCACACGGATGCAGGCGCAGGCACTTCTGGTCCTTTGAAACGTAACCTTTAAATTAAAATATTTAAAAAATAATCAAGTAAAAAATAACACAACAGATAAAAGTGGTAAACAAATGAAAATAAAGGAAAAAAACAACAAAAGCAGGAAACCAAAATTACGCAACCAATGAATGAAGATCAATTGCACATCTATACTATTGTAAAATACTTAGTTTATTTTCTCATGCAGCCACGAACCTCTGCGTATCAGACGGCAAAAAAGAGGAAATATGTAGCAAGGTTGAACCACTAGTAATGAGAACAGGTCTAAATAACAAACTTGTGTCAGTCCGCCCATCTGGACGTTAAAAACATCAGCCATGATCGTATCGAGCACATACAAATGGTTCCGAAATAATTGAAAAATTGAGTTCAAGTTAGAATTAGATTTGGTGGATGAAAATGAAACCATACTTTATGGTTTTGGTACAAGTATACCATCCATGTCCATTAGTACTGAAGCTGCGTGTACTCCAGACTTCCCGCCTTAAGCCATACCTATACCACATATGACCATAAGTATTTTAAAAGAGTAAAGCCATAGTAGCTCGCCCGGAGACATAATTACTCAATACAGTGGTAACGCTACCCTCTCCGGAAAGCAAACAAATATCAGACCAAATATCATATAGTTGCCGTCACGAGTGGTGAGCATAACGTTGATCGTTTGACATTGACTGCGCTGCGGTTCACGCGATTGGTTCGTCAGTTGTCAGATCGTCAGTGGTTCGTCGTCTAACCAATAGACGCGTTTTTCGGCTGCTATTCATTGGCCGAAAGTGTACAATATCCCTACCACCGAT
>DWIY01000035.1:0-21053 GCA_018248615.1 Erynnis brizo brizo
CACACTCATATCGCGGCAATGTCGTGTCTTACCCGTGACAAAAAGTGAAAAAAGGCTTAAAAGTCAAATATCGTGACCATCTATTGTGTGCCTTATAGAATAGAAATTAAGGTTCCTTGTCGTACCGAGTTCATGAAATGACATACGGTGTGATGTGTTACGATATCGGCACGAAATCTTAATAGTCATACAGAATCATCCCCCTGATGAGAGATGTTTGGGGATCCCTTTGTCAAACTGATGACCCCGACGTGACGTAACTTTGGAGTAAGTTACGTCACGCCGGGGTCACCAGTTTGACTTCTAAAATGAGTAATTGCAGATCATCCATCGTTTCTGTTCTTTCACAAGACACGTGCGTATCCATTTCTTGGGTGAACCTGTTACTTATATAACAACACAAAGGAACAAACACGTGTGAGAAAGAGCCATGTTCATTACTCATCCTGTGTCGCCTTTTATGGTTTTGAATGCCGGAAATCCATGCGGATGTTGCTTCGTTTTGGGAATTAAAGAAAAGCCATTTCTAAGAAAGATTTGTATGTTTATTAATGTACACTAACCCGCTATTTGACTCAATGTGATGCAATTTGACGGAGCCCAGTGGCTAGAAATTTGGCCTCTTACTCGATGGGTCCGAGTTCGAATCCCAGAGACACGCACTGACTGACTTACCAATGACTTTATTACAATATCACCTGTATGAAGGCATGTGAAGTCCACCAACCCGTATAAAGTAGGAACTGCGGGTAACGCGCGTAACAAATGTTGAGATAAAATCTTCAGTCGTCTTAGATTGTGTACCTACTACATAATAACAATGACATTTTTTTATATTTTGGGGAGGCCCCTCCCCTCACAAATCTCTTTCTGGAAATAAATCTTATCAATCTTTATTCTTCGTCCATCAAATATTGACGGTTCCCATTTCAAAGTCCGTCCTTTTTAAGGCCGTAGCTTCAGCCATCTGTAACAGCCCCTTATGCGCTCCAAAATCAGTTTAACACTACCGGTATATAGATCCCAGTTACCTAAGTGAATGTACTCAAGCTGATACCATAAGGAAACTGACGATATGTCAACAAGAGGCTACATAGCCATAAAGGTGTCATAGAGGCTTTGATTACAGCGTGAAGTGAGCGTGAATTTAGTAATGGCGGAAAAAATTGTTTCCTTAACCACCATTTTTACTTGATTTATAGTTTGATACAATGTATGTATCGATTGATATGGGGAAACATTTTTTGCAATTTAGTAACGCTAGGATAAGTCGCTTGATTGTAAAGAGAAGCAATTAGGTAATATAAAATGTTTTGTAGGCTTTTGTGGGCACCGATGCAACTTTTGTAGGCATTTATATAAATTTAGATACTTTAGATTTGGATACAAGCACATGTAAAATGATTAAATCTTAGTAAATCCATTCAAAAAGCCCAGGTTCGGGCTTAATGCCGTTGATTAGGTGAAGCCCATGTCCAGCAGTGGACAACGAAGAAGGTCTGAAAACAAGAAGAAGAATAAGTCGTTTAATCGAATTAATTTACGAGGAAATTGCAAGCGAACAGGAAAATACAACAAAATTGAAAGCTGGAAGCTCTTGCATATTATATGCAACAGACAGAATTAATTCAAATGGCGCACTTCTTTGCTTTGAAAGACACTTTAATAAACCGTCTCGGCTGCCATTAGGTACTATAAGTATTGCAGTTGTTAAACCTCGTTGGAGGAATCTAAGAATCTCAGCATATAAAGTCAGTTAACATCCAACACGGGTTTCGTAGCCCACACCTGTCCACTACGTATTACCAACTCAACCAACCACTATCACAATACTAACATAACCATACATGAGCATCAATAGATAACAGTTATGCAAAGTATCCATATACGATATGCTTCTCAAAGATCCGAATTTTATGTCGCTTTCATTTGTTTATTGCATGACACAAAGAGCATCAAATGTGCGTGGCGGTCACGAAAAAACGATTAAATACGAGTATAGTCAGGCGTGCGTTACGCAAAATGCGTTCGATTATACATGTGATATAAGGCCCAGCAGTAGCAGCAACTGTGCCTGTAACCCATTAATAACACACTGCAGGGTTGGTCCTGTCACAAGTCGGAAGGATGTAGGCCTTAGTCCACCATGCTGGCCTAATGAGGGGTTCGTTTACTTCACATGCCCTTGGGAACATTATGGAGAACTATAAGCAACCCACATGGTTTCCTTTCGATGTTTCCTTTCACCGTTGCAGCAAGTGATATTTTAAACTTTTTTGCAATTTGGGGGGCAAGAATGAAGACGGGTTTGGGCGCTATATTTAGGGGGAGGGAAGTCTAGAGTCTCCTGCCTCCCGTGCTATTTACAAACAATACTTACCGTGCTTTACGCTCTGAGCTTTACGTCGATGATAATGATGCAATTCTTAAAGTAAGTTCACATTAATTCAGGAAAAGATACCACTTGATAATGGTTTCTTTCATTACGAGTCACTATCTATTCTAGCTCGTATTGTCAGTGGTTTTGACGCCGTTACTGATTATGGAGCAGTACCTTGGCTTGGGTTAATCGTGAATATTTTTGAGTAACGAAAAAAGAGATTTATGTATAATATTTATTATGTATTTCGCCCGGATAGGTATGTAGGTTAAAATAACCAGTAGGCGATAAAATCTACCTACCGGTTAATCTCAGTTATTATGGGCGTTAACAACGCTTCCGACTAAACGTAGAAATAGGTACAAAATGAAAAGAGTGATTGATTTTTTGTTGCACAAATGTTAAAAAACATAAATGCTACGAGTATATTTAGTACCTTTCTAATTTTCGCAAATATAATAGCATAATAGTTTGTTTTTTTGGGTTGCAATTTATTTCATCACAAATTAATTTATCTGTGGTCTAGACAGAATAATATAGGTAATGATTACTAAGCGGTTACATTAGAATGTATAACAAATGTTTAGCAGTATGTAAGAGCTTATGAGGAAGAGATCTGAAGTGGTTACCTCATAGTGCTAAAATGCATGCTAAAATGAACCAGCTTGTTTTAAATCACCTTTCTTGTTAAAGAAGTAATTAAAAGGAAGTGATAGTTTACATCTCGGGTTACTGGGCCACGAAAAAAAATACTGGTTATGTTGAACTTTAAATAATCGTAATGACTTATCATACGTAATAATGGTAGCAAGATTAAAGTTTAAGTTTAAATTTTTATCGGTTTGATTGCAACACATTCTTTTACGAAAGCAGCTTAACATATTTGAATGATAAGGATCATAGCCTGAAATTACATAGAACGAATCCAATTCTAACACAACCACGGCTTACATTGCAATAAATAAAATATTAAAAATGTAATAATTAACCTTTCCAAATTACATTTTGTGTATTGAGTGCAACTAACTCGAGTCGAAGGTTTATTTTCATTTTGTTGAGATTCAATATCTTCAATATTTTTCAACCTATCCTTCCTTTCAATAAAAAGAAATTGCATTCAAATTTTTGATAATCAGTTGTCTATCAGTTAGGGTTTATTATAATTATCATGAGTCTTTCGGTCACCTTCCTTTGTAAAGAATTCAAAATAAGAATTCATAATAATTTTTGTACTTTAATAATTAAACGTCTTAAATAGCCATTAGTTTACCGCTATATTAGTTAGTGACTCGATGTCGGAAGGTGCGGTATTGCGGTGACGTCACACTTTCCCTTTTCACTGCCAAGGCTCGAGATGACTGACAAAACACTGATTAATATTAATGAGAAGCGACTCTAAATGATGTATTAGTTTAGTACTTACTGCGATTTATATTGCACGTTACTTTTCGTTTCTTAATTGAGTGACTTAAAATTTTGTTTAATTGCGAATGAGGCCGCTAATGGAAAATTAACTTTCGAAAGTACCTACGTTTCAAAATCACACTGTTAATCTCTTCAGTTGATCAGAGTTTAAGAAATTTGTGTAAACGCAGCTTGCGTTCTTACCGGAACCGTTAGCGTTAACTGAACTTACAATGTTTAGAATAACGCAAACCAAAATTTTATAATTTCTCGATATCCATAATACCATAAGTACCATACCAGTATTGGATGCTGCACAGTTACCTATAGTTTGAATCAGTAGATGGCATTAAGTACTTTAACACTTTGCTTGTCCAGTCCAGTATGTAGACAATATGCTTATAAACTATTGTATTTGGAAATGTATCACATGTGACTCACGGGACAGCTAAGTGGTAAATGCAAAATGTTAATCACTACTTAAGCAAGAAATTCACCATTGTTATTGCTTCTTGTTCACTTCCAAGATGATAAATAAATGAACAAAATTTTTCTCGAGAAAATACATAAATTTATCAGAGAGACGATCTTTGTGCATAAGTATTATACTTATTGCATGGCCATATGAGTAACAATTGAGCTGTCTTTCACCGTCAACAACATGCTTTACGAAATACCATGACAAATGATTCGGTAATATTGTGGATGCCCAATAACTTTCAGATAGAGTCATAGTTACATCTGAGAATAATGTTTGTGACTTACAATAGTTACGAGTACATACTTACTTACATGCATAATGAATATTGACGATTTAACCGCTGTTTATTAAATATTTTTAAGGAACAATATTATAACGAGTTGATATCAGTTTGTTCATAATTGGCTCATCAATGTTCTCATTGTAATTGGAGTTTTGTAATTGATTAGAAATGATCACCATGTCTGTCCATAAAATGGAAAGATTTTAATAGGCATCCTTGGGCTGCAGTGACTACTTAACATCAGGTAGACTGCATGCCTTTTTAATTAAGTTAAAATAAAAAACGATGCTTAGTTGAGGGTCCTTTTTATTTTACACGGATTGTTGATTGCCATTTATTGTTTAAATCTGCAATACAGTTCTTGTTTCCAGGTGTGGGTATGCATAGCGTGTATGGCGACGTCCATGGCCGCTCCGGCGCAGAGCCCCATGCCTCTAGCGCTGGACATCATCGACATGGCAGCCATCAGCAGAATGACTCCTCAGCAGTTAGAAGCCCTCGCTGAAGGGTTAGCGGCTGAAGAGATCATGAGGTACGTTAAAGGGAGGACGGGACGGGAGAATAGGAGGTGACAGAAAAAAAAACTTTTTCATTTTTAGATGTTTTATTGTTCTGTTTTTTGTTTGATTTTATTTAAAACATTTTTATAAATTGTTTTACAGCTTTTGGTAATAGTGTCAGGCAAAGCAAGGCTCTATGACAAGCCTTTTACAGATAGACAACTTTTTACAGAAAATTTGTCGCAAACTTATGTAGACTACGTGATATTAATTCGTCATCACCTATGACCTACATAAGTGAAATGATAGCAGTTCTGTTTTAGGTAGCAGGCGGGAAGCTCATAAGGACGCTAATTAATATACGACGGTAGTATTTTCGGACACCATATTATTATCTTTTGCACAGATTATACGAGACACCTCTATATTGACACGTCTATGAGCGATGTTGACCTCTTAAAACCATGTAACGTGGCCCGTCCGTTTATTTGGCTTAAGCTGAAAAAAATATTGTTTCATCGTGGCTTATGAGCATAGACTACAGAGATATAATCCGAGTAAACTCTAGTGACTCTACATTCTGTATGTTTGTTGTTAACTCGCTAGACTAACTCAGATTGTAGTGTGGTATCGAATGTGCTGCGTAAATAACTTTCCTCGTCGCATCCGCGCTAGGTATCTATTGACACGATGTATTATGTATTGTTCGGTATCAACTCACGCTTTCGCTGCCGTAATAAAACTGACGCGAAGACAATGATACCCATGACTTTTTATACCAATATGTATATCAGATGATTTAGACGATGAGAAACTAATCTCATTTATAGAATCACACGATGCGGCAGTAATTTTGCTAAGGCTTCTAGTTTAATTATGACACACTTTTACACAAGGCTAATATATTATGATTTGTACTTCTTACCATATATATACATATATCCTTCTTCTGAGGATTTGTACCTCGAAACACCAAACGGGAGAACACAGGCATTTACTTACAATCTTAATATTTCGGCCCTGTTCAAATTTGGATATTGTTTAATATTCAGACGTTTCTGAAAGCACTGTCTTATGTAAATTACATTTTGAAATTTACAATTGACAATTATACATGTCAATTGCATTGTTTCAGGACAAAACGTTCATCGGCACAGGCACTATCATCAGTGGCTTCGAAGGTATCATCAGGGATCCAGAGCAAAGTTGGGCTGTTGGGGCAGGCGTCAGCTGGTGCCGCGTCCTTCATAGCGTCCGCGTCCGCATCCAGCAAGTCGGGCCACGGAGAGACTGGATACTCTTATGAACCAGTAAGTTTAAACGGAAGAAAAGTCCTCGAATAGCGACCATGTTGAGGTTAAAGGAGCACAGGCCGCCCTTCTACCAGGTGGACAGACCACCTGAAGAGGACAATGGGAAACCGTTGGATTCAGAGGGCCTAGGACCGGGTGAAGTGGCGTCGATTAGGGGAAGCCCATGTCCATTAGTGAACTATCAAGGCCTAAAAGGAAGGTACGAAGTTTGAAACATGCTGCAACCCTTTTCAAGATTTTATAAGTCAATATTAAGTGTGATACCTACTATAATTAGGGGACTTTAATTTTATCCTATCTACTTTGTTAAATAATAGAAGAATTATTTTCATCAACGATCACCTAAAAAAAGGTTTACATACAACATAAAGGGGTGAATGAAAATACAAAAAACAAAACAAATACACACACACAAAAAACATTAGATCGATTATGATGAAAAAAGGGTGTACACTGAGTACGTCCTTTTTTCGAAATCCGTTCCTAATCCGTGGGTACGCACAACAATTGCTATTTTCAGTGCAGTCCCATTCCAAGATATTCGGCCGAATACAAGTTTAATTTTGTTAAACTTTGTTAAAATGATATTTAGTGACTGACAAAAGACTATTAAATGAAACATCACGTATGAGGTAAACAAGTGAAAGTGAGTTAACGAGTAAAAAGGAAAATTCTAACACCTAGGTATTTATTGATTGCACTTACGTTATTTTATTCTGCTCACATGGGTATTGTTAAATTATTTTATTGTTTACCCACGAGTATTTAAGAAAATTTAAAAGGCTTACAAAAAATATTTTAAGAAATTCGTTTTTATTCGACAGCTTCTAGTTACTGGCGAAATAAATAACCAAGTTTCATTACTAACTTTTGTGTTTTTAGGAAAATAATAATATAACTACTTACTAAATGTTTAAATAGACAATTTTCGTAGACATAGATCAGATAGCAATAATTGATATCGCTGTTTCATGTAAAAGAGTTCAACGCGCTGTTGTATAAAATAAACCAATAATGTGCATGCCCGTACAGAATGGTAATTAATGCATTGTAGATAAATAGATAAAATAATACGCTAAATTCTATGTTATATTTGCTTATTTCCAATGTTGAATTATTAGTTGTTAAATTATTTTATTTCGGATGGAATGGATTTTAAGCACATCACTTAGTCTTGTTAACTGCTTGTCCTAAATACAGGAGAGATTATATAGAGGAGATGTTTTTTCTCTGAAATCTGAGTTTTCTCTGAAGTGACAGCCTCAGAGTAAATTTAAATTTACAGTTACATGTTTACAACATTCGATACACTTCGTAATTTCAAAAATAATTAAAGAAAAATTTTTTTCTTTGCAGCATAGTGAAAAAGTAGACTACTGGGGTCTGAAGAAGTCTATCCTTCACACGTTGTTCCAAGCTGTGAAGGCGATCACTGGTGGGGTGACCATCCTTAAGGGTCAGCTTATCAAGGGTGGCGGAGCGCTGGCGGCAACCCTTGGCAAAGTGATCTCGTCCAAGGGTGACACCGTCAGCAACATTGGCAAGAAGATTGTCAGCTCAGCTGTGTTGAGTCCAAAGAAACCTGTTGGTGAGTTTATACAAATAGAGTTTATTTCTGAAAAAATATAAATCTAGGTACATTTTTATGTATCTTTAGTATACATGTACTTGTGGCATAACTCGGCCCTTGGGTGCTAAATCCACTATAATTAAACAATTGCAAAGAATAAAAAAATGACAATAATAACAATACAATTTTAGTCTACTGCATCGGTAACACTCAGCTTGACTGTTGGCATAGGATCCCTAAGAGTTTCTATAGTAGCCCAAGAGTTCACTCTATATTTTGACACGGGGTTATAGGTAGATATAAAAATATCTGTAAACACTACAAAAATATTTCTAAATATTTTCTTCTTATTAATAATACACATTTATCACGTTGTCATATAAATTCCTTCCCATTTCGATGCTCTTGAGAGCGTTAGATAATTCTCTCAGATGTCATCTTACTAATTTAATGAAAACTTGTGCAGTAACTGAACTAATTCTCTCTATAATTTGCGCAGTTTCTTATTTTTATAATAACCAAACCAATTAGTGTTATCAAAAAATGTTCAACATGTCTCTGTTCGAAGTAACATTTTTAACCTCATAAAAAATTACTTTTTAATATTTCTATTAAAAGATGCACTTGGGTGTCCATGGGTTGCAGTAACTATCATCAGGTGGCCTTTGCTACTTTTCCTTCTGCAATAAGGTATCTCAAGGTCTGGTCTCTCAAGGCTATAGGTATTTACTACAGATAGTGTAATATCATGCCCTATGATTCCAGACACAGTTGTCTACGGCCCGCCCCCGTCCGCACACATAGAGTACAGCGCGCCACACAGCGCGTACGGTGCGCCCACCGCCCCAGCGCACTTCACGCACACAGCACCTTCGGCGCCCAGTGCATTCACGGCCCACAAGTACCCGGCTCATCTAGACGGTAAGAACATTATCACTTTTGATAATTGAACTGCAAAATGGCATTAAAAAGCAGACTGTGACTATTATTTTTACTTTTGACCAAAATAAATGACTACTATGAAAATTAGGTAGGTACATTACAATTGGACAAGTAAATACCAACCATCTTCAAACTGACTTTTGAAAGTAATTTAATATTATAGTGTTTCGATTTACCTTAGTCACAGATTACTAAATTGTTACTACGTAACCTTAGTGCATTTATTAACACTTTTTGTGTAAGGACCATAAAATATTTAACTGCAACCCTTTTTTATGTCCCACTACCACAGATTACTAAATAGTTACTACGTAACCACTACTAAGTCTGGCATCTGTTCTCTTGTAAAGATACTAAAAGAACATTACATTAAATAAATTAATAATACGAAACATATAAGTCGACTAATGCAGGTCACGTTATTTTAAAAGCGCACATAAAAGCTTTAGAAAATATTTAACCGGGGCTGGTGTCTAAAGAAGCCTGTTTTACAGTATTACCTACTTTATTATTTTATTGTTTAGCGAAACGAAATGCATTTATGAATATATAAAGACATACTTATTTGAAAAATATAAGAAAAACACTGTCTGTAAATTATTGTTAAGAAGAAAATCTATAAAATTTACGATCACACATGGTAATAAATGTAGTAACAGTTTGAATACATTGTTGGGTACGATCATATAAGCGAAACGTAATAATAATTATAAGTTACACTATTATTGCCGTTACTTCATCACTCTTGCATGAAACTGATCACAGGTAGAGTAAAGATCGAAGACATTGGAAAGTTTTATAGTATTTAGTATAAAGTATGTACCTATTGCTAAAAATTACTTTTTATATCACGTCAATTTATTGCAACCCCTTTTGAGTCCTTCAAATCAAAGGCTTTTTCAATCTACAGTGCTTGGAGCATTAAAAAAAACAAAATAAATAGCCCCAAGAAGCTAACATTATTAAGAGTTAATTTTATGACTTCTTTTTATTTACATATCGCGATGATCATAACAAAATACGCGAATACCGTTTTAATTACCCCTTAATTAAGACTTTTTTCCATGAAGTAACTTAAGTAGAAACGCAAATTAAATTACCAAAAAAGAAAGTAAATAATTTAATTTGCATGGTAAAATTGACGGTAATATCAGTAATATGTCCGTAATTAAATTAATAATATAAATGTTGCTAAAAAAACCTCAAATTTCGAAAATTATTTTATTAGTAAATAAAATCTTCTAATATTACTGGGTAAGTTATTAAATGTATTTCAATAAAACACGAAAATTGCTTAAGCAAGCGAATAAATCTAATAAGCTCTTCATTTACGTTCTTACCTGCCTGTTCAGTAAATAGACGCAATAATTAAACAAAAGGTATGAGTCACATATGACTCACTGGACAACAAAGTAGATTATTAAAAATCTTCTTAAAATTTTGTTTGTAAAACCACGTAGCCAGTTCAAACTTGCATAATTCGAGGTTAAACTTCGACTTGATCTCCGGAACTGAGATGAATACACTGATGACGTAACGTATAAGTATAACCTGCACTTACACAACGCAGAGAAAGGTTAAGTAAGTCGGTTTACTTACGAAATTTATAATATATTATGTTAAAGTATATTTATTATTTTATTATAATTGTATTTACTGATTCTGAAGAAGTATACGAAATGAAATACTTTCAATGAACATCATGTGTGGTGTTGTTTGGGTCTTCCGTTAATGGAACTATAAATGATTTATATATCATTTTTGTTTTTGTTTTTTAACACTTAGATAAATATTTACTTGCCTCGTTTAATATGAGAGATAATTTAAGAGGTATTTACTTATTACATAATTTTGTTTTCTTATAAATGTTATTTTTGATGGTTAATGGTGTCGCGAATACCAATTTACATGATTATATCACAGAAAATAAAACTGTGTCAAAGATAATTTTTATAATGTTATCATGCAATCATATAATTAAGGTCAGAACGTTAGAACATACTCGTCGACACATACAAAACAGCATGGTTATTTAATTGGTTGCCACTATAACAATAGTAGAATATTTAAAAATTAAAATGCTAAAAAATAAATCACGGGGGTTTGCTGAAAAATTATATTTAAACTGATTTTTTCACTAGGTATGTTGTAGAAAAATACCTACTCAATATTTGAAATGTTTTTTTCAGAGTTATTAGTGATGTCATCTGTAGTAGATGTTGTTGAGAATCCGAAACCGATGCCGTTGCCTTCACCAGAATTCGCTTACAGATATTTCGATTTAATTGACTCCCTCTGGTAAGACATTGTCGACCATAGTTCCTCCTTGCATATGAATGGTCCCTTCCCATTCATAGCACTTAAATATAAGCAATTCCTCTTTAGCTATTTCTGGCACATCACTATCGTCTTGTTCTATTCATGTATTTGCACTTTTTGTTTCCTATTTATTATCGCCTTCGTTGTAATTATAAAAATTATTGGTCTATAAGTCTATAAGCGAAATTCTTTCTTTCAAATGTGTACAAACTACGTCTATTTTTCTTTCATACGAACTCTTTCATACTTTTGACTTCTTCTAGTAAGGCATCTTCGATAACAGTTTCTTTTTCCATATGAATATTCATTTACGTCTTCAATCTTTTGCTATTTGTGGCAAAATTCTAATATCATATTTAAGTAACGTAATTGCACTTTAATTTATCATCGTTTCATTAGCTTTGTTGTACCTACTATAACTCCATAACTAATTACTTTCCTAATCTTTGACTTTTCTCTTCATCAAGATCTTATCCTTTACTTTTGGTACGATATAGACTAAGCAAGACAATGTTGTCTTATCGTATCTATCTTTTCGTATTCGTTTAAAGCTCTAAATGCACTTTTCGTAAATTTCCATTTCAATGCCTTCTGTTTTACTTGTATTTTTTTTTAATGAATTAAGTAGAGTTTTTATCAATTATTCTAAAATTTTGAAATTTAAGTAGCTACAAATATATTAAGGTGATACGTTTTTATTTATAGTATGTCTTCAATTATAACAAATTTAGTAACCTAACTAAATTTTAAAAAGATGTCATCGACATTTTATCGTTGTTATAAAAACTTAAGGATAATTTCGTCATCAGTGCCGAATGCAAAATGTAATAAAAGTGTGCCATATGCAGCCAATTTTGCGATGTCTAGCTACACAACTTTAGCACAAAATACACAAAATAGATATTTTCGTAATTTATTATGTTTGGGTTTTATAATATGGTACCTCAATCATTATTGAGTAACCATAACCAATTTTCCAATACGTATCTACCGTTAAGGTTCCGATATAGCGTATCGTAGCCAAAAACATGTGGCCAACCTCATTTGCATTAACGCTTTCCCTTTCAAACGGAAATGGACGTTTTGTATGACGAAATAACTGGTGACTTAGAAATAACTGTTTTCATAATTCAAAGACATAATTTGGTTTCGAACGGATGTCTTCAATGATGGGAGGCTAAACTGTTCACATGGTCTTGCCAAATCTATGGTGGCAGTAATAGGTTAAACAATTTGTAAATATTCGACGGAAATTGTTATCTCTCAATACTCCCAATTTAACAATCGTTTAGTAAATAGTTGTCTTTTGAAAACGATGTACAGGAAGAGTCCAATTATATAAGCTTCATTGATGGAGACGATCATATTTCTGAACACTGGCAACGCTGAATTCAAACTTCTGGCATCGGCATCTAATAATAATAATAATAATCTTTATTCAGTCTATCATTTAACATAAAGTTACACAGTTGATGAAACACCCTAGTAAGCATAACATAAGTTACACTTGTGGCAGGATGCCCCGCTCTTCCGCTAAAATATTTATAAAAGTAAGCAAAATAAACATTTATAAATAGGGAAGCGCCAAAGTAAATGTGTGTGTGTGTGTGTGTGTGTATGTGTGTGTGTGTATGTGTGTGTGTGTGTGTGTGTTTGTGTGTGTGTGTGTGTGAGTGTGTGTGTGTGTACGAGTGTGTGTGCATGTGTGTGTGGATACCTACATGTGGTTTATGAGATTTTCAGTAGAGAGATAATTTAGAGATTGAAGCCAATTTGTAACGGTTTTTTTACATTCGCGAGTGGTCATGGTATAAATAACAAGATTTTGATTAAGTTGGTTGTATAAGTGTGCAGATTGAGACAAATATTGCCTTTTCGCAAAGTTGGTTTTAGTGTGAGGTGTAGCAACGACTCTGTTTCTTCTCCTTGTATTAGTTGCTAGTGCGTGGTTAAGCCCAGTATTTCGGTGTCTGCGTAAGATTATAGATAGTATATATAATTTGCGGATGGATAGTAAACTAGATTCTTTGTATAGGTCTTCTGTGGCATATCTATATGGTTTACGATACATAACTTTAAGTAAACATCTCTGTCCACGTTCTAAGTCTAGAAATTTAGTTTTTGTAGCACCCCCCCATACAGTAATGCAATAACTAATTACAGATTGTGCTAATGCCAGATATATTTGGTTGAGTTGTTTTTTAGGAACTATATCTCTTAGAATTTTAAATATCCATGTTAATTTTCTTATTCTCTCATTTATATGTATAATATGCTGATGCCAAGATAGTCGCTGATCAAGAATGACCCCTAGATATTTAGTATGTTCCACTTTATCTATTTTAGGACAATTACAATTATTTGAGTCTATTTTTTTACATTGATGTATTCTAAGAGAGAGATAATTGTTAGGTTGATTTTTATTGTTAATAGTAAAGCAAATGTAGTTAGTTTTTGATGCATTTAAAGTTAACATATTTATTTTTAGCCAATCGGAAACATCATTTAGACCAGCTTGTGCTACTTCAAACACTGAATTCCATTTGGAACCTTCGAAAACTATAACAGTGTCGTCGGCATAACAAAATACTTTCCCACCCACTATATTTAGATTGGCAAGTTCATTAATATATATGAGGAATAAGGTAGGACCTAACACACTACCTTGGGGAACGCCAAAGGAGATTTCTGCAGCCTCACTTACATGTTCACCAATTTTAACCTTTTGTACACGCCTAAACAAGTAATCTTCAAATAATTTCAAAGGTGTACCTCTAATTCCTATATTTTCAAGCTTTAAAAGAAGAGTAGGGAGGGAGACTGTATCAAACGCTTTTTTAAGGTCAAGAAATACTGCAAGGCATTTTTTATTATTATCTACATGTTGTGTGATCAAGGAAGTTAAAGCTAAAACAGCATCCTCTGTGGACCTGCCTTGTCGGAAACCAAATTGCGCATCGGATAAAAGTTGGAATTTATTAAGATATTTTAATAGCCTAGTGTTCATTAATTTTTCTAAAATTTTTGATATGGCAGGTAAGACAGAAATTGGTCTATAATTGTTTACATCATCAGTCTTTCCACTCTTGTGTACCGGGGTTACTAAAGACTGCTTGAACATTGAAGGGAAGACCCCTTGTTGAAAACAAAGATTAGCCAGGTGACTGATAACTGGAGCCACAATGTCACTCGCAAGCTTGAGAAATTTGTTTGGAATTCTATCCCATCCAGGCGCACTATTTGGCTTAAGACTGTAAATAACATGTTTGACTTCTGTGGGGTCAGTGTTCAGAAGTACAAAGGAGGAACTCTGTGTAGTTATTGAGTTACGGTGGTTAATAGCCGGTAGAGGGGAATTGTTAGGTATAATGGCTTCCGCAAGAGTTTTACCAACTTTAGAGAAAGATTCATTTACAAAATTTACAGAGTCAATTGGCGATTGTTTGACATTTAATAAATTTTGGGCATAGCTGGTTTTATTTTTAAAATTAGTTATATTATTTATTGTGTTCCATAATGCTTTAGGATTACTACCCGATAATGCTAGCTGATCCCTATGGTATTTATTTTTTATTTTTTTGATAAGTTTATTACAGAAGTTGCGGTATCTTTTATAAGTTATTACAAGGACTTCATTAAAAGGCTCTGACTTTAACTTCTGTTGCATTTTATTCCTGTTATTAATGCAGCGTAGGATACCCGGTGTAATCCATGGTTTGATGCATCGTTTATTTTTAGGTAAGTATTTAACAGTGGTACATTCATCAATAGATTCAACCAACTTCGATATAAGATTGCTAGCTATATAATTGGGATCCTCACTGTACAATAAGAGATGAATATTTTTTTCCATTAGACTATTTAAAGCTAGCTCAAAATTAGTTACTGTAGTATACATAGGGTAAACGTAATTTTTTATTTTTATTTTTGATAGGCATAAAAGTATTGTTTGATGGTCAGTCACGGTAGTATTAAGAACAGCAATGTTAGCTGACATTTTATTTTTATTAAATTTCAGCATGAAGTGATCCAGACAGCTTGATTCCCTCGTTGGTAACGAGTGGCCAGGTAATATACCATGAGAGGCTAGCATGTTTAAATAATTAATTCTATTTAATCGTTCATTTAATTGTTCAGTAGGTTTAATAATTAAGTTTATGTTGATATCTCCTGTAATTATTAGATTTTTACATGATTTAAGGTTACCTAAATGAGCATTTAATGAGTTTATAAACTCTGAAGCATTGTGAGTAGAGGGTGAGCGATATATAGCTAATATGACACTGTTTAAGACATTAATTTGTATGCAAGTAGCGTGCTGGAGTCGAATTTCTTTCAGAGTAGGTTTTAGGTGACACTTCACATAAGCTACTACCCCATCACTTTGGTTAGAATTATAACGAGAATAAATAGAAACATAATTTTTAATGTTAGGTATTGCCTTTTGTGTATTTATATGGCATTCAGTGAGTACGACAACATCGGGATCATACTTCAGCTGAGACAACGTTACCTGAAAGTCGTCGAAATTACAATAAATACTGCGTATATTTTGTGTTACAACAGTTAGGTCCTCTTTGTTTATGTTAAATTTTTCATTTAATTTTAAAATATCACATTGAACTGAGTGTGCTAATGATGCATTATCTATATTTGATATAGTTGAAAGACAATTATCCATTATCTAAGAATAAAAAGTTTATAGGGTTTAAATAATAACTGTTGTATAGTATAATAATTAACGGTAGTTGTCTTTTAAATCTTGTAATATATATAATGTTTGTCTTGTTATCAAATATTAGTTTTATTATATTGTTTATATGACTTATCCACAAAATAATGCAAATGGAATGTTCTTCAAAAGTGTTAATGTTTTTTACATAAATATATATCACGTTTAGTATAGTGTAGGTATATATGAGTAGGTATAAGTGTAAGTAGCAATGGGTGTGAGTGTAATATGTATAGGCGTCAAGTGGTATGTGATATGTTTTTTCGTAATATCGCTTAAGTGCAATCTTAAGTGAGTATAAACTAGATACCATTGTCACTGTATTTATTAAAAGGGTAAACCACATGTATTCTAAATAAATGTATATTCTGAGAAGTAGTGTGTGGGTGTGTAGGTTTATGTGATAGTTATGTTTAATTGTGTAAGATTCATAAGAATGGTATATTTGGAAGAATGTGTTATAATAGTGGCGGCGCTTGTACATTGTTGAAATGAAATATGTAGTTATAACAATTAATATGAATATGACAATTACAATTTTAAGTACATTGCTCAATAACTTTAAACGAGAAAAGTAAAGTAATAGCAATGAGGAACTTAAATAGTAGTAACATAGTAAATTTTTATACACAAACGATTGAGACACAATTAGTCACTTAGGCTTTTTTAGGTCGATAATTTGCGCTTCACTTCTAATGTATATAATCGGTGAGTTATCCTCCTTTCTTACATACACCCGACCATATGCAGTCCAGCAGTATTTATACAATTTTGCCTTAATCAGATCTCGGGCCAAAAAGAACAGGCGGGAGGCTTTAGCTGTTAGTTGTTCAGCAATAAAAACAGGTGTATATTCGTGAGAACGCAATCCCAGGTGTTTGGCACACAATTTTGTTTTTTGTTTGATGTTGTATAACTTACACTGCTTTATGACTTCATTTTTGAGAATAGTAGAAGATGTTTGAACTATTATTGGGGTGTTCTGGTTACCTTCTCTTTTTTCACGAATTCTGTATATATCCGTAATGTTTTCTTTCTTCAGTTGAGCACCGATAGTAGTAGATAAGTGCGAAACCATCTCAATTAAGTCCTCCTTTGTTTCGTTAGGTTTTTTTGGTACGTTTTTTATTTCAAAGTTTGATTTTCTGTTCTCCATTTGCAAACTTTCAATTTTGTCTTCTAGTAACGTAATATATTTCTTATCCTCCGCACTTCTCTCTTCCAATTGTTCTATTTTATTTTTAAATTCAAGATTCTGAGCTGTCAAAAAGGAAATCGAGTTCTCGATGTTGATTGACGTTTGTCTTATTTCTTTAAGGTTGGCGTTATATTTCAATAATTCTTGCTCTTGAGTAAACACAAGGGACGTAATCATAGATTTAATCTCATCCTTAAATTTTGAAAATTCGTAAGAGAATTCCCCTTCTCTTTTCTTTTTATGGCGGGAAGAGACAAAAGTAGGTGGTGTTTCAACGCTGGGTGTATTTATTGTTTCTGAGTCAGAGAAGGATTTGTCCATCAGAGTATTGTTCATCATGTCTGCAGAATATTATAAGTACCAGGCAGCCAGAGTTATCAATATGCAAAATTAAAGAATTCGAGCGATCGCCGTTAATGTTCCAAGTTGGTATAAATAATAAAGGTTAGCAATGTACTATACCAGCATAGACAGCGGGGCGGCAAGTTAGCTGCTTCTCCTTCGGTCCGAATAGAATACAAATAAGTAAGCAAGAGGTAACACTAGTAAATTGTTAATTAAAGTGCGCTGATTCTTTTCCGATCTAATTGGTACTAGGCTGTAAGCTGGATGCAATACTTGTGAATTATTATTGACTTGAGTGTTCTGTCTCATGTACGCTTTACTTAATGCATTAAAGGTGAAAGCAGGATGGCTGTAGCAATAGAACACTATTTTTTGCGTAATAATTGCACTGTGTCACTTTCGCTCCAATCCTATAACGTACAAGCCAGCAAAAGACAGCATGCGGCTAGGTCGAAGCAGTAGGATGCCACGAGTGTATGAAAGGTGCAACACGTGAATTGGCGATGTTTACCTGAGATAAAGTGGTTCTATCTCAATTTACACTGCCGACCTCTCTGTCTTCCACCTAGTAACAACCGGTTATGGCTTCAAGCGTTGATTAATGTTTTTATCTCACCTCGAAACGGTCACCACCTTGTCACACTAATTATTACGCCGTTGAAGTTACTGGTTGTTCGTTTCACTTTGCACTATATGTGTCTCTGTCTGGTATTGCCCATTCACCGACGGTCACAGATAGCCTCTTCCAAACTACTGCGCTCCTATTATTCGTTACGTATTTAATTTTGACAAATTGATTTATAAATTTATTTTTAAAAGATGTACAGTTTGAGGATACGTCTACTCGCAAGCGAGGTCCGGGGGGAAGAGGAATAAGGGGGGAAAAGTCTAATGTACATACGAGTAGTGTCGTATCGTATCGTAGTAACTGGTCGTATATCAATGTGTAATCGTGGTCGTAATGGGTGCAGGCGGACGCGGCGATGGACATGGCGGAGCGCGACTTCTGCCAGGCGTCGCTCGAGTACGTGTTCCAGCTGCAGGCGGTGCAGGAGCGCAAGAAGTTCGAGCTCGTGGAGACGCTGCTGGGCTTCGTGTTCGGCTGGTGGACCTTCCACCACACCGCGCACGACGTGCACGCCGACGCCGAGCCGCTCGTGCGCGACCTGCAGCTGCGCATCCAGCGGGTACAGCCTGTACCCCCTCCCCTATCATCTGCAGTATGGTTTACAACCGTGGCATAAGAACTTGTTTCTTGTTTTACCACTTAATATTATGCTGTGTTCTATGAGAATTCCTTGTTTAAGGTTGGCTATGAACATCCATTGTCGGCAGTGACTGCTAAATCTTGAGCGACTTACACGTTTATTAGATGCTCATTATTAAACTTTAAGATTTTTTAAAAAATATATCTAGGTAGGTTCTAAAATTTATATTATGTCTACATGAAGATCGCAACAGTGACACTTTCTGGATGGAGCTCTACAATTAAACAGAAATCTCCCCAGTCTAAGACTCTCAACTAATCCAATTCTTCTGACGACAACATACTTGCATCAAAACTTCATTCTGTTATCATTATGTAAAAAAATGTCCTTATAAATTACTACGGGTAGTCTGAACTTGTTCCACATTGCTATGAAACATGTAAGGGCTCAATTACGCGAGCGGCACGATGTCGACGGCGAGACAACTACACGCCGTTGGCGGCAGCCGTCGATGCCGAACGGTAGATGACGAAGTCTGCCGACCGGTGTCGACGGCTACAGTTACCTCTGCCGTTGACGTCGTGCCGCTCGTGTATTTGAGCGCTGACGTGTGAACTGACGTGTATATTGTACTTTGGCAGGTTGTGCGGTAGCGCGCCGGGCATAGGGCATCAGTGCGCTACGGGAAGTAGGTCTCTGCCCTTGCACCCGTGTTCATTCCAGTTTGATTTTCCAGTCGCAACTCATCACTAACGTCGCTTTCCCGTAGCTTCACGAGGCCCCGCGTCTCTTCATGCGACCCGCTCGCTAACTTAGCTCCATAACAGAATTAGAAAGAATCATTCCCGTATCGCAGTTCCCGTTTCGCCCCCGTCGTTCTACTCTCGTACATTAGCCTAGACAGAGATAACGTCATCCAGTCGTTTTTCACCCAATAGCTTCGATAGAGGTCCGAGTAACTAGAATCCATCGCCTAAGTTTTAGTGTGCGAGTGATGCATGCCGTGTGTGTGTGCGTGTGTATGCGTGAGCTGACCGTGGCGGCGTGCGTGTGTGGGTGCACTAATCGCATGTGGTTTGCAGACGCGCAGCAACTTCGAGGAGACCAGCAAGCAGACCGAGTCGCTCATGAAGAAGATGATGGAGGTGCGCCAAATGGTTAGTGACCGCTATTGACATGCTTCCCTTTGAAACCTTTTTTATGTCGTATGAGATTTGCAATGCAATATTGTAACGGATAACCGTTTATGTTAAGTGTGTGATGTATTCGCAGAGTAAGGAGGAGGAGGGCGCGGAGGAGGGCGGCGGCGTGTCGCGCGCCGGCTACTTATTCCTAATGGAGAAAAGTGAGTCTATCGTTAACCCAAGGTACTACAGTTCTGGCTGACGAGGTATTCGCCACTAATATTTTATCGTTCTTTGCAGAGGCCTTCGGCACGACGTGGAGCAAGCAGTATTGTACCTACGAGAAGAGTTCGCGGACGTTATCTTTGATGCCATATAACCAGATTAATGTTAAGACGGTAATGTTTTTGCTTTCTCGCTGCAAAATTTAAAAAATATAATGTTTGGTAACAAGTCTTCCGATTCGGATTATATATTTTAATGTAGTTTCAATCAAACACAATGATCGACGCTAGAATTTCTAGGTTTTGTATAGCAATGTACTAATAGTGAGGTGTTCGTACACAGGCGAGCAGCGGGTCGGAGAGCCTGGCGGTGGCGGGCGCGCGGCCGCTCGGCGAGGCGGTGGAGCGCCGCTTCTGCTGGGAGGCCGTGCCCGCCGAGCGCGAGCGGCCGCCGCTCACGCTGCAGGCGCTGCACGAGCGCGACCGCGCCGCCTGGCTGCGCGCGCTCGACTGCCCGCCGCCGCACCTCGCGCACAACTGCCACCCCGCGCTGCTGCCCCACTCCGCGCTCCCCGCGCTCCCCGCACCCGCCGACGCGGACGACGCCTGGCCGCTGGACGAGGCGGGCTTCGCGTTCGTGCGGCGCATCATCGCCGTACTGGAGGCGCGGGGCCTCGAGGAGCAGGGGCTCTACAGGTGACCGCTATTGCCCGACGATCTCAGATCCGAGACTACATTTTTCTTAAAGTAAATGAGTAGCAAAGAGAAACATAGGTATCTTGATGTTTTAGCCACCGTAGCCCATGGACCACCAACGTCCAAACTCATGAGAACTCAGATGTTTGGTAGCTTAAAGTAAAATATCTCCAGCAACTTTACCTCCCCGACCGACACACTCACACGAGATACGAGGAACATGTTACTTCAAGCGCGGTTGTGTTAAGAGGATTGCGATACCTTCCTGGAGAGCTGCGATTGTTCTAGCGCCCGTTGAGACTTTGTTTTCCCGGCAGGGTGGCGGGCGTGTCGT
>DWIY01000036.1:0-21041 GCA_018248615.1 Erynnis brizo brizo
TCCTCACGATGTTTTCCTTCACCGTAACAGCAGGTGATATTTAATTTTATAAAACGCACATAACTTTTTTACAAAGTAATTGGTGGCACTGGGATTCGAACCCGGACCCCTCGATTCGAGGTCGAATTCTAAGCCACTGGGCTATCACCGCACAGTCAGACCTGTTACAGTCAGTCAAATAGTGCCCATATGGGCAAGATAAGACATAAAGTCGCAGAAAGGGGTCAGTAAGTCGCACGGCCGGATGCGACGCACATACAGCCTACTGGTCGAGTAACATAATTAGTTCCTGTACCTTTTGTGGTTATAGGGCCTTTTATAGCCTCATTAGTGTTTATTTTATATGTACGCTTTTCTTTATAACAAAGCAGTGAAAGGGTATGGCTTAGTTGCTAATATTGAGCGTCTTTATCGAGGTCCTAGTTCGAATCTCAATGGCATGGACCAATGATTTTTCTATGTGCGTTTTATAAACGTCACAAGTTGTAACGGTAAAGGAAAACATCGTGAGGAATTCTGCATGACTGGGAGTTCTCCGTAATGTTCTCAAAGGCATGTGAAGTCCATCAACTCACAGCGAAGCAGGCGAGCGTGGTGGACTAAGGTCTATATTCTTCTCATTGTGAGAGGAGATCCTATACTCTCTATACTTACCTATGCCTTTCCTCATAAAATTCTCTTATAACATTTTAGCATTTAATGTTATAACACGTACCTACCTACGTCGATCGAAGCGCACTTTGATGACATTAAGACCATTGGTGTGGTAATGCGATTCGAATCTCGGATAAGAGACCAAATTCTATACCATTCTCTTCACACAGCTCCATGGCATAAATTATTAATTATTTATTTTTCTTTTCAAAGTAACTTGAGTCAGTTTATCTAAGAGCCCTCAAAGAAAGTATTTGATCGGTTACGTAAACGTAGGCTTCAGATGAGGTCACGTCTGACCTCAATGTTGCGATAGAAAGTGAAGATGGAAGCCTTGCCAGCTTGAACTTTCATTTTGAACTTTAAATTTAATCGTTAAAGCTGCATTTCACTACGAAATTCAAACAAACACTACTGGACCCTTTGAATCCAACAGTTTCCCGCTGTCTTCGTCTAGTCATCAGTCCGTGGGTCTTAAATAATTAATAAAGTCCGTAAAATTAATTGGTGCTAAATTAAAAAAAATTGCAAAACATACATTGTAGTTAAAGGTATTCAAGGGTTATCTAACATAACAAGCACTTACGAAAGTGTTATTCGTTACAGCATTTTCCCTTTAGACCTTGCGACATGAGAACAATGGCTGATGTTATCAAGCGATCACTTGAAAATGTTTCATATGCCTTTTCCCACAATTCTTTTCTGGTTTTGGGACTTCCTCGATATTGCCACATGTAAATAATGTACATAGCCTGTACTGTGTGACGTATTTTGTCTGTGTATCGCCTAAGCAGAAAAGCAAAAATCTTTGAAGACATTTTACTATATACCTACTACTAGCTTAAGTCCGCGACTTCATTGACCTAAGAATTTAACCGAGAGAGGGTTAAAAAGTACCCTGTAATATGTTAATTCAGGTTATCTACCTATGTACCAAATTTCGTCCAAACCTGTCCAACTGTTGCATGAAAGAGAAACAAACATCGTTCACCCTCACAAACTTTCGCATTTATTACGATTAGTAGTACGATTTTTAAATTTTGTGATGTGTAAAGAGTATTTTTAAAGAATATTTTCAGTTCTTTCCTTATAAATCATCACGAGCTAAGAATGAAACAAAACCCACGTTCCACACCGACATGGTTAACATTGGCTCATACAGGTAATGATAATGATAATCTCATCAAAACAAATCCGCTGCACGAATACATTACGTCCAATTGTTAATGTTATCTCAAGCGGCCTTGCTACTCCACTTTCGAGACATCTGGGTTAACGTAACGAATTATGAAACCGTTCAAACGTCTCAAAATTTGGTGCATTTTTTGCTGTTTCACTCAAAATGTATTTTAACGCGGGTAACAATAAATCCAGTTGAAAGATAAAAATGAAAAGTGTTGCAAAAGGTGGTAAAGTTGTTGTAGTTTACCACCGTACGTAGTACGGAATTACCACCGTCCTTTGATAAATTTCTTGGGTTTTCATTAGAGTCTATCTAACCTACACCAGGTTAGATATTTAGGAGGAGATTGCCAGAGCGAAAGATTTGAAACGTCCATTGAAGCCAATAGTATCCACTTAAATAGCAACTCAGCATTCGCTCTTTTATGGTTGGACAATAATATTTTATAAAGATTCACTGTGGGAAAATTTTATGACATGAATAACATTAACTATATCTACTTAACTGTAACATTTCATAAAGCCTTCTTTAACCATGGCGGAAATCTAAAATTAAGCATCCCTAGATTCTTCGAGACAAAAATTAACTTAAGTTTGGCATAAAAATATAAATAATATGTTTAAGGAATACCTACTTTTCGAAGTTTGCAACAACAAACAATTATTAGTATGAAGTCTGATAGATACAAAGTTCAGATGATTTTTTTTTTGTCTTCATTTTATAACTGTTTATTACAAATTTATTTTTATTGTTTCAGAAATTGATGAATCTGAACCTATAGAAGCATCAAGGATAAAAAGGGAAGGAGTCCCTGAAAACAGAGGTCAGTATACATAACAATTTGAGCTCAAAATTTTGTAAATTACTTGCTATGCCTGCGTGTTTTGTTTTTTTACATTCTTCTACAATTCTCTTATCTAGTCTCTCTATCGTTTTCTTATTGTATTTAGATATCTTTTAATTTACAACTTTTAAGTATTTTTCTTTTTCCATAACTTTCTATAAACTATTTAACTTACTTACTTAATTATTGATTTTCAAATCGGTGTAAGTTGATATTTTTTGTTTCATTCATGTCTTTATATTATTATATTTTTAGCCTAATCAGTTTGGTATAATATAAGAGAATAGAATTTTCAAAAAACATCAACTTTGCCGCTAAAAATTGTACAAATAGTGCTAACTGGCCTGCAAAATTTGTTGTTCTTTATATTATTATTTGTATGTATTTTATTGTATTGCATAATTAATTTTATGTTTTTTCTTTCTCTTTCAAATCTAATCCCGGGGTCGTGGTCAACATCCAAACTCTACCGGACTTTGTAAAATATACCGCACCTCCACGTATCCTACCCACGACTTGTTGACTGACTACGATTTAGACCTGACAGTGCTGATTGTAAACGACCAGAAACGAAACGACTTTAACACGAAGATCGGAAGGTATCATAGTGTCAAACCTCTCATCGGGTTATTGACCTCGACCGCACGAACATTCATCCAAGACGGAGTGACAACAGAATTTGCCACGCAAATTTTGGGAACCACCTTGGACAATGGTCGAATTTACGCACAACTCCTTACGAAATCGTCCCTCGTACTGTATAATAAGCCATCGAACGTTGACGACGCCTTCATAGTCAAGCCGACTCGTGTCCACTCTGCCTTCGATGGGCAGTGGAACGTCAAGCAAGATTTAGGTGTGATCGACCCAGACAAATTTGTTCTCAAAAATACTGATTATATTGCTCCAAGTAGTATGGATATTGTATATGCAAGCAAACCCGCTAAAGAAAGTTTCAAATTATGGAATGCTCCTAGTTCACCCGAAGGTCAAATTGATAATCAAATTTTTGAAGAACCCACTGGCCGAAGGGTACAAGCGTATAATGAGATTCCAAAATTTGAGGCATATAATTATTTAGATGGTCCAGTTCAACCTTCGGTTCTAGACATTAATAATGTAAATAATCTTCATAGACAAAGTAAGTCTTATGAACAGAATCCTGAACCCATAAAAGTCGAACCTCTTGTAGCAGTAGATAAATTAAACGAATCAAATATTGTTAAGGTTAAACCGAATTACGATTTACCAACGTTTACCATCAAGAACGAGTTTTCACCAATATTTTATTATATTGATAACGTTGAATCGCATCGTTCTCCTCAACAATCATCACAACAAACTAAATTACCTAAAAAGTTGTTTGGGCAAAAAAGTGAACCGAGACCCAAGAAAACATTTACTTACGCGGGTTTCGCAGATTTCACAACAGTTGTCGGTGATACTGTAATTATATTTACACCAAATACTGAAACCAGTCGACCCCAAAATCCCGATGAAGTCAATGTATTTCCCTCTGCTAGACCAGTTGACAATTTAGCCAGTAAGGTTACTTTTCTCTCTGCTGACATTCCTGTTGCCACATCCACCTATAAGGCTCACGAAGTTCAGTCAGTTTCGAAAACTACAAAACAGCCAGTAGATGAGGTTGAGACAACTACAGAAACAACCAGAGATGATGATGAAGAACTCAAAAAAGCCGTTTATAATGTAGATGAAAGAGTTCCTGATACAATAAGTGTTCAGTATAATAATGGCTTTGACTTTAACCTCGACGTTATTCAGCCTTCGGAACCCGCATTCACCACGACTGAAAGTACTCGCACTACAGAAAATGTAGAAGTGATACCTGTCAAAGAATACAATTCAGAAGCGACTGAACCACTAACGACTTTAACCCCCTCTGCTACTGTTATAGAGACATCTTCAGAATCTGCTGTAACTGAAAGTAATGCTGGGGAGATTTTTACAAACTCTGCAGAAGAGACCGAAAATACCGCTGCAGAAGTAACAGAAAAAATTGAAGAGGAAGAAGAGGAGGAGGAGGAAGAAGAAGAAGCACCACAGGGAGATGAGCCAGAAATTTTAACAACGACTGAAAGTGGCCACAGCGAAGAATCTTTTGAAGACATTGAAACTACTACTGAGGGTAAATTTGAGAAGAACGAAGAGGTAATATGCACTAATGGCCTAGAAACACAATCAACTATGACGACCGAATACAAAACATTAACCTACTTAACTACTTATTTCATTCCTTTAGAAAGCACTGAAACGACTACGTCAGTGAAATCTGACGTTGTTGTTGAAAGTAACGTTGGTTACCTTACAAATGTAGTATGTAAAACTGATCTTGTCATTGAACCTACAGCTGTTGTTACAGTAGTGACAAAAGAGTCTGAACGTGAAGTAGTGGATATACCAGAGACATCACCAGAAAGTGAAACTGATCGTCCTCCACAGATTGAAGTAAGAACTGAAAGTTCTGTTAAAACTACTTCATCTCTCGGAAACAGTGGTGGTGAAACTTTATCTCCCGTTCAAGACGATAACATACCCAATATTGATACAAAAGAGATAACAGAACAAGAAAACCCAACAACAACAACGACGACAACTGAAAGTGTAACAACCAGTCACGTAGAAGTAACTGTTAGCACTGAGCATACACCAACTGAATCACTTAATTCAGAGGAGGCAGAAGATGACATAAAAACACATGAAAATGAAATTGATCTTATTTACAAAACTCTGTACACTACTTACACTTACTTTACAACATTCTTCGGAGATCAAACATCAAGTGTTGCTAGCCACAAATCAGTCGTTACAAATATCATAACGTCAACAGTAGACTTATCTAAACTTGATCCGTCTTTACTTGGGGCATTTGACGAAGATGAAATTGCCCCTACCAGTGTTGGAATAGGTAGACCCACTGAATCTTTTGCTATAAATAGTATCATTGACTTGGTGAAAAATAAAGATGTGATCGAGTCGGTTGAGATAGACGATAATTATAGTTCTCAAACTCCCACTCCTTCATTGGGGGATGATATTATCGCTAGTATCAAACCAGATGCCGTTAAAACTTATTTCACTACTTACACATTCTTCACCACAATATATGTTGGTTCTGACGCTAATGTATGCAGTAGAAGTGAAGTTTACACTAACTACGTAGGTCCAGATGAGCTAATTCCAACCAAAACGAATCCATTGGTTGTTGAAAATACTAGAGCTCAGTTCGATTTTAGAAATTGCAAACAAATCAAGAGAGAGTCCACTGAAAAACCAGAAACGGAAAATAACGCTTCTGTTGAGACTTCGGTATCTATCGAGGAACAAAACGATAAAAAAGATATCCCAAATCCGACGCCACTTGAAGTTGATATGTTGTTTAGTGTAGAATCAAATCCCTTAGTTTCTGAAAATTCGTATGTTACTGACGTTAAATCGTCTTCGTCAAAGGGTGAAACGAAATACATAGATAATAATAATGTGTTAGATGACCAAATAAGTTCTGAAAGCAACATTGACGAAATATTACCATCTCCAACATTACTGCTACAAACTAGTTACACAACCTTTACATATTTTACCACAATGTACATAGGAAAAGACTCGAGTAAAGTAAAGAGTAGGTTGGAAACAATAACTAATGTTGTAACTGAGACAATAACACCAAAAACTGAACCCGAGGAAGAAAATAATTTACCTATTACATATTACACTACCTTTACCTATTGGACTACTTTATACAAGGATAAATCTACTACAATAACTAGCCGTGAAGAAATAGTTTCTAACGTTGTGACTCCATCTGTACAATCAATTCCAACAATAAGTCCTATTGACACTACGCCTATAGACATTGAAAGTGTATTACCACCCAAAGAACTCGAAGTTCAATTAAAGCCGTCCGTGATTGATGATGGTTTAGAACAGGATGATGGAAAAGCAACATTCTATACAACTTATACTTACTTTACAACATTTTATGCTGGAAACACATCACAGATAAGGAGCAGCTTGGAAACGGTTACGAATATTGTCGATAACACGAAAGTAGTAGAAGATAATCAACTGGGTCGAAAGGTACCACTAGGTGCTATTGATAAAAACTTGATACAGGATAATGGCGAGAAACCACATATTGAACCATCTGTCGTCAAGGAAGCGATCACACCAACTAAGGTTCCCGATGTTTCCGCTGTTGGATCTACTGTTTTATTAGGAACTTATATCGATAATCTATTTGCAGAAGTTAAACCTCAAGAGGGTAATACTCCCGCGCCAGACGCCGAGAAAAAGATATTATTTTCGCAAGTTGCTGTTATTTCAGGTGACTCAACAGTAGTAACGAATGACAATAAAACACTGAATGACGAGGCATCTGCAACTACTACTACATCGACAACATCCACCACTGAAGGTTCTATAATAAGTCCGACTCCAGAAGTAATAGAAAGCTCCGTGGCAGAACCAGAGACTACCACTGAAACTAGGTTTGAATCTGAAGAAGAAGATGACGAAACGAATCCTAGAAAGAGAGGTCGTCTTACATTTACTACGAAGAAACCTTCGTTCACTCCCGTTATTATACCATTTGCGTCACGAAATAGGCCGACATTCAGTCCAAAACGCGTTCCTTTGTTAAGTAGTGCAACTACAATAACTCGCCCAGACTTTACACCTACTATCACTGCTACTCCAACTTTGAAGTCTGTGAGACCATCTGGAGGTTTTGGAGGTGGTAGAAAACCAGCTGCTGCGCCTGGATCATCCAGTGCCGGACGTAGATTCGTTGGCCGTGGAAGCTCGTCTGTAATACCCTCAGGAAATATTCCATCAGCGTCGAGAGCTGGCAGTGGTTTTAATAGAGGAAGTATACAACCAACATCTAGAAGAAGTGGATTTAGATCGAGCTCCCTACGTAGCAACAGCTTAGACTACGCCAGCAGATCAGCAGTTCCACGAATTCGGCCTACAGCTTCCTCTAGACTGAGAGGTGGAAGACAATCTGCATCAGTTTCGTACCCACCTGCGGATCAAAACGAGTTTGAAACTTCAGCTACTCTACAAGAGGAAAATGCTACAGAGTCTTTAGATGATGCTACTGAAACCCCTTCAAGAGCGACCAATAATCCTCTATTTAGGTTTAGAAGACCGCCAGTTGCCAGGCAACCCGGGACAGCTATAACACCCAGATCAACAACACCATCTTCCAGGAGAAGTCTAACGACTAGAGGTCGTGTTACAACAACAACAACACGAAGAACTACAACCCGTTCTACATCTAACCCATTGCTATCATTAAGAAGGCAAAGACCAAATGCTTTGTTCCCAAGAAGAAACCTATTCAGACAACCCGAACCTGAACCTGAACAAGAATTGAACGAAAATGATCCGAAAGAAGAAAATGAAGAATTATTAGATGAAGAAGAAGACTTCGAAGAGGACAATGACTATGATTCTTCAGATAGAAAAGAGCAACAAGTACCCACACCAGCTACCCAGCCACCGAAAAGAAACATAGTTCAAATACGACCATTTGCTTTTAAGCGACGAACAAAACGTCAGGTGGACTATGGAAATAGGAAATTTACCAACTTCCGAAGACCTGGAACAAAACCAGCTAGTACACGCCGCCCTGATCCGGAACCAGAGACAGAACCTCCAGCGCCCTCTACACAAAAGCAAAGACCCGGTCGTTTCAACACCCGTACCAATGCCAGAACAACAACTGACTCGTCTCCTAAATCATCAGGACGACAGCCGTTTATTGTACGTGGGGCCAGTAGTCCAAAAACTACTACAACACCAGCGCCTGCGTATAGGCGTGCAAAAGCTAGGCCTTCTTCCTCACGAACTACCACAATATCTTCAAGACCTAAAGCACCTAGACTTGTCAATAGTAAAACTGATAGAACTAGAACGAGTTCGTCCAGGTCAACCGGTAGATCACGCACCAGAACTACCACAAGTAGAGCATCCAGCAGACAGAGAAACTCTTTTGAAAACTTGAGTGGTGAGAGGTACAACAATTTCAACCATATTCTTAATGATGGAAAAATTACGATCACACATCAATTACCTATTGAAGTCACAATCCCTGTAGTAAATGGAAAGATTACCGAATATAAAAACGTTTTAACGGCCAAGCCTAGTATTGAAACTTTATTACTGAACCAAGTGTCAACTTCGATTGGACCTCTCGGTAATCAACAGTTAGTTCTTGCTTCAGAATCAACGGAATTAGGTGAAAATGGTGTTACTAAAGTAACGAAATATGTATTACATGAAACCTCCACGACCACTGTAATTTTCACACCTACCACTATTAGAGGCCGCAAGACGTCCTACTCTCATGTTTTACCCAGTACCGTTTATAACGTAGAGCCGGTGGTACAGACTGTGGCACCGGAATTAAATGCCAATGTTCCATTGGCAAATCTATTGCTATCGCAACTTCTTCTTGGTAACCAGCAGCCTGCAATTAACCCTCTTCTTGCATTACAAGGACAAGGATTAATACCGCAGCAACCAGTAGTACAAACACCTGTAACCGAGTACAAAACTAGATCTACGACTTATGTTACTACCGTAACTGACGCTAGAGAGACAGTTCTACCCATAACCTTTAAAGGGAAAGCAATATTGACAACTATTGTTGACCCTACAACAAATGTTATAACAGCGACAGAATTTGTCACAGATACGGTCGTTACGACGCCTACTGTTTTAGCGCCTCAACCTCAATTCAACTCTTTACTCCTTCCTTTACTTCTTCAGCAACAACAACAGCAACAACAAGCTTTGTCCTTACAGACTTCTAATCCACTACTCGGTCTCGTTCAACCAGACCTCGTGCCAAACAATTTAGTGCCAAATAGTAACTTAAATAATGACATTTACAGTAACAGCCCCAAACCTAATATTTTGTCAGATTTGAATAGTAACGAAGATTTCGCAGAAGATATACTTGACAGTGAAGAAGATTCACCACCGCCTGTTCCACCTCCTACTCGTGCTAGAACTAGGCAAAGGCCAGCCAAGCCAGCTGCCCCAAAGCATACTAGCGTCGTCACAATATACGTATCAGGTAGACATCCGGGTGAATTTAGTACAGTATTGTCAACTGTCGTAACTGATGATACGCAAACTGTTAGAAAACGAGAAGCCATTTATTATGAAGACGTGAAAATATTACCTTCAATTCTGCCGACTGTTGACGAACTTATTGGTTCTCAGGCTGATAATGTTTTAGAAAATTCTGTGTCACCTGACACAAGTAAATACTTAGCGAGCAGTCAAGGTGACTCCCAGGTTGAAACTCAAAGTTTGGAGAGTATTGTAGGTAGTTTAAGTGACCATATAAGATATGACGAATCGCCGACATATATTGTGAAATTGGAAAGGCCGACAGCAATCAGACATAACGAATTAAGTTCAGTGGATGACGTCTCATGAAACCCAAACAACTTATTAGGTGTATAAAGTAAAGTAATGAATTAGTTATTTATTTACATTGTATCATAGTAAGTTAAATACGAATAGTGCCTTATAGTTTTAGCGACTCTAGTAGTAAGAACGAAATACTCTTTTATACTCGACTCGATATGTTAATATTTGTAAGATCGCCAAAAATGTGTTTCTTATGTTACCAGACTTGAATTGTATATTAATGAAATTTGTTTCGTAGGTAACTATAATTTTTTTTTCACTGCCTAAGAATAACATGTGAAATTGTAGATTATGAATTTAATTGTAGTTATCTTGTGTAATACTCGTATTTCTCTTGCTTACAACTGTAAATTGTGGATTACGACTTAAAACTGTTAAATAATAAAATATAACAAAGACTCTATTGTTTTATTTCTTTTTAACAATAATTCTTACGTAATTTTAAATTAAGCGATCCACAAGAAAAATTTTTAATTTATTTTTTCCTAATTACAGCTATTGTTCTTTAATTACAAGATTTTTTCCTTATCACGGAAATAAGTAACGGTTTTCGTAATTTATGATTGGTATGAACATTACTTTTAACATAAAAATAAGGATTTATAGATAAAGATAACGAATAATAGAATGTTTTAATATTGGGATTAAAATATAGAATATTCATTTAATAGATAACACATTTGTACGTGTACATGTCATGGTTGTTTTGACATCATTTTGGTGTATTAACGCTATGATTGATTGATGAATTTAATTAACTAGATACTTTACCTATGGGGCATAAACAGAGGGACTTGTTATAAATAATATTGATACATTCAACACAAGTTTACACTTTTTAACAATAAGCAGAATAGACTTTAACTGACTTTACAAATCTTAAACAATGCTACTTTGACTCGACGTGTTGACGTCATGACAAGACTTCTACAAAATCAAGAATCCTAAGGTCCAAACCAGGATGGTTCCAACCTCAATTCCCGCGTCTCCATCGGAGGTGAGTTTGAGATATTCGTACTTGTAGCAAAGAAACTAGTAGCAGATGATCTTGATTATAATGATGAAAAATTTTCTATTCAAATTACAAGAGAAGAAATAGATGAAATTAAATTTAATAAGCATTTAAGGACGCAACTAAGAAAGTATAAAGACATGCTCTTATGTGCTCTTATATTAATTAAATCAAGATCATTTGTTTATTGCACTTGTTTGAACTAAAGTATGTAGAGAATTTGCACATAAAATTAGTTGTAAATAGAATATAAAAATACTCCAGAGGCAGACAAGCAAAGTTTCAAAAGTAGCAACTTGATATATTTCTGAAATATTTAGGTAATGGTTCTGAAATATCTTTTTAGGTAATAATAGGATTCCGATCTATTTTAAAAGGCATAGTTTCTCGATAAAAATTCAAGGGCGCTGCTTTGAATCACACATGATTTGACTGCTTCTAGAAGTATTTCAATAATCCTTATTTTGTAGTTACATACTTGCAAGTTTAGGACAGTCGAGTACTTTTCATTTACAAATAATACTTTGTTTTCATGGCTAATAACGACATTTGACAGTAGAATTGTATTGCTGATGTTTTAAATCCGGTATTCATCTGTCTTAAATTGCGAGTAGCATTGCACATATTTATTAGTTGTAGAAACTGCTTCTTGATATTGATGAGTGTCTGACGTATACGAAGGTAAGTCGTTTAATGAATTGAATAACTGTAATCTAATCCTAAAAACATAATTTAATAATAGATTATTCCTTTTGTCTCTTTTATATCTTGTGAAATTTCCCATTGCATAAAGATTTTATATTGTTTCTGAGGATAGAGGAAAATAAAAAAGTTTATGAGTGTCACGTGAAAATAAAATAAAAACAAAGAAAAACATACACATACATTTTGAATTAAGTCTTAAAACAATATCTGTAAATACAGTAAACTGCGTTACACGATTATTTTATACAAAACGCTAAATAACCAACTTCTGACGTATTTCGTTATACCTTTCCAGCTTTTAACACGAATGCAATTATATATGACAATACACCTTGGAGACCAGGAAGAGAAATAGAAGACAGAGCAACGTCTGAAGATGATGAAAGGAAATTAAAAAATCTCGCTACAAGGATAATGTCTAACGGGGTAGAGGTTTTAGTAAAAGACAAAAGTGGTGACGGAAAACAAGAACAGGTATGTCATCGTATTGTTAGTTTAAAAGTAAACATTATACAGCCAATCACTGTTTAACCCATGGAAGCATAAACCTAAGACTGGATGCAGTGTTGGCAATTAGAGTGCACCCAACGTCCAGCGAAGTCTAAAAGACGTACTAAGGAAGGTGATGAAAGGAACAAATATTGTTTTATTTTGTATTAAAACTGCTTTATTTTTCATCGTCGCTTATCATTATTATCTTAATTTTCTCACCATCTTTTATTTCATGCACATCTTTGCTTTTATTTTCTCAGCGAAAACTTAAGTTAATGCACATTACTTCATTGAAACCATCGCACTATCACATGAGTTCGCCATCACCGCCTAAAAAGTCATTGTTGTCGTCTGCTGTAGCAACTGTCGTTAATCATCAGCAAATGAGCGCCATGTTTCCATTACAACAACTAATGAGACACAATTACATCATCAAGACATGCATGACCACATTCACGTATTTGACAACAGTAGTCCAGAATAAACGGAGTGCTATTTCGACATTTGAAACAATAGTATCTGTAGTCACAACAGAATCATTGACGAACCTTTATGCTACCGATATAATGCCAGATTTGAAACCAACAAAAGTAAGATCTTGTTGTATTTGGAACCCCTGTCAACCAAACACCCTGGGTTCTAAAGGTTGGATTCCAAAGTATCGGTAATATGTCCCCGGAACAGTACCATACCCACATGTAACACCCTACAGGCCCTACAATTTTAACAACACACATCACACCTTTTATTTACCATTCTCCATTCATTAAAATGTCTTTCAAACTATTAATAAAGAATTTATTAAACCTTTAATAATTACATTTTGTATTTCTAATGTGTAAAAATCGTATCGAAAAATAAATAATAATAATGTTAAATTTATTTTTCAGACTAAATTTATGGAAGTTAAAACTATTCAACCGTCTGCACATAGCAACATATTTGCTAATAATGTACCAAAGATAGACAAACGGATTGATAGTCATGAGGATGATACTTTCGACATTATACAGCCTTCTGAAGTAAGTCATATCCCTTGTTCAACGACGTCATGTTCCTGTAGCCATACAAAAACAGAAGGTCTGAAAATTCAATATACGAATTCAAAAGATCCGTCAATTCCAACCTCTGACATGTACAACATAAAGAGTACTAAATATGGTGCTGCTATAATAGACCTTAAATCTACTAGCAAAGAATCATTGAATATGAAAACTCAGTATCGACCTTACGATTACGAAAATATTTCACATATTGCTCCAACAGATAAATTAGTTGAAAAATACACTGAGGTTATTAATGACTATTCTGATGAGAAAGATGTCAATTCTGTTGAGCAAAGTGAGTTGCTGACTAATGAGCAAGCACCTACACCTCCAAAGAATAACAAAGTAACAAATAATAAAGTTCCAGAAAAAAATAAACCCGAAAAAATACAGAAACCTAACAAAAACAAGCTTGTTGTAGCTGAGTTGCTGAAACTTGGGTCATTAGGAATAAAAGGGCTTTCTCAATTAGCACCTGTTATTGAAAAAATGACTGGTGGTTTCATAAAAAGGCAGGACACTGAAAAAACAACGACAACGACGCCCAAACCTGACATTAAATTAACACCTTACAATATGAACAAAAGGGTGGATAGTGACATAGAATCAAAGCAAAGTAATTTTCCAATTTATATACCTGTCGATGAATTAGAAACGTCTGAATCTCAATTAACGTTTACAAATGCGACTTTGCAACAAAACATCGCTTGGGCCGCTGAATACAAGCAACCAAAGGCTCATATTGTATTACCTAAAATAGTTCATGAAAGCCCTCTTGTAAATGGTGGCATACCAATTAGTCCAGGAGAAATAATAACAGCCAATTCTGATGTTATTGTTGGAAAACCAGCAGTTGGTGGCCCACTGACATTAGCAGCTAGTGGGATTAAATTGCATAACCCAGTTAATCCTCCTCCGATTGATAGTTTTATGGCAAATGATGAACAGTATATAGTCAGAGAAAAGCCTCCACGCAATAATCCATCAACAACAGATGTAGATGATTCTTTTGATTTGAGGCCTCCAGATTTACCTAAAATGAAACCTAAACCATTGAAAAATTTCTCCAGACCAGGAGTATATTTTGGGCCACAAAACTCCGCCACAGGCAATAAAATCCCTCAACATGGACTTACAATGTTACGTCCTACAAATGATAACCTAATGAAAATTGAAAAAATTAAAAACACTAATATTGGTAATCATGGTAGACCTTTATTTTTGGATTATATACCTTCATTGGCTAAACCATCAAGTAGTTTGTCACTTGAACATCATGTTGATTTCCATCCGCCAAAGATAGAAGATTCAAGCAGCGAAGAAATGGCTGATAATAGTCCTAGTTCTTCAGAAATAATTGATACTAGATTACGAACAGATGGGGAATACGTTCTATCTTCCAATCCAGAATTAATAAATAAACCATTTTTGGTAGAGATACAGCCTTCAAGAGTCGCAAATGTATTAATACCTCATGGAAGCTCTACGGCTCTTGTGTTTGCAGGTTCATCAGAACCTCACAAAACTGGCGATTACGTTGATGATCCGTTGCCTTATCCAGAACCAGGATATTTTGGAAGTTTCAGTATAGATGCACCACAAATGACTAACGTTCATAACGTAGCACCAAACAATAAAAACAATTATATAGTGAAACCTAATATTCAAGCGTCTACAGATAAACAAAATAGTGCACCATCAATAAGAAATGATTTTAAAACTAAATGGAACAGCAATAAAAGACCATTCGATTTCAGTAAATTACCCCCACCTATCAGTAACCAAGAAACTCATGTGCAAGTAGGACCGCAAATAGCAACATACAATCCCGACATTTTCAAAGGTGACTTTGATAGGTATAACAACAGTCCCAGTAAATTTAATTCAGCTGGTAGACCGAAAGATATTAAAGAAGTTATTGATAAAGAATACGAAAACTATTTGGCAGTACCACCGCCCCCTCCACCTAAAATGCATTTCATTCAAGATAACCACTTTGATAAAAATAAACCATACAACCAACGACCGATAATTCACACAAAACCTGTTCAGGACATGAAGGTGTTTTTGAATGTTCAGCATCCGATACCAAACATAATAAACAAAGAACAGATGCCACCGAAGATTACGTCAGAAATCTATTTTGCATCACAAATGCCGAATAGTAAACCAACTTCTACTTATACAATTCAAATGCCGCAATCTCCAACACAATTTACGGTTCCAAATAATACACCATCACAATCTCAGATACACGTGTCTACAGATAACAGCCACAGTGAGTATCACAATTCATTTTCGGTTGTTGCATCTCCCAGTTTCGGCAACAAAACCATTAACAACTTCATAGAAAATGGAAACACTTACTCTGTGACATTAAATACTGCTACAAACGTAGCCAATAAAGGTGATCCTGTTCAAGTCGTTGGCTCGAGTGTCGCAGTGCCTATAGCAACAGACACGCAAAATGGAGAAATAAATGCCAATATTCCAATAGGGACCAATTTTGCTATTAAAGTTGAGGACGATCCTGAGAAGTATGAAAGTTTTAATATAGTTGGTACTAGAAATCCATCAATTATATATGATGTGCATGGTACTGCGCCAGTTAAAATTGAAAACAATGAATGGAATAAGACATCCAACATGAAAAAAGTATCTGAATTTGAACTATATGATAAGAGGCCAAGCACAGAATATTCAAGAGACAAATCACAACAACCGACAACTAAACCATCTTTACCACAATCTTTGAATAGTCATGCTAATTTCCCTATGATAAATGATCACAAAACTGATACAAGCAAATTGACTGTTAAACCAGTAACTGAATACGTTAATGACATAAAAATAGAAGATCAAAGGAGACCCGCAAAACTTATACCTAACATTCCGACTAACTCTCATGGTTGGTACTCAAGTATCTTAAATGAAAATAATTTGAAGAATATAAACAATCTTAAGGTAGAAGCAACTACTAGAAGAATAATTCCATTAACCTATGATTATAAAAAAGAAAATATTCCAACATTTGGTGAGAAAATTAATAACGCTGGCAAACCCCCGGCAGAATTTTGGGAGAAGACTGTTCTACCTGTTGTCAATAATTTTAATATCGGGAAGCCATTTTCTAAAACAAAAGAAACTGACGCAACTGTTTCCACTATTTCACCCAATTTCAGTATTCGTCCCAATTATATTAACTTTGATGTAGAACAACCTGCGTATGATATACCTATAAGAGATAATAGTGACGAAACTACTACAGCTAAGGTAGTTAAATCTAAAAATGACAACGTTAAACCTGTTTACGAAAATTCCGAAGAAGTTTATGATGGCAGTGAAGAAATTGAGAACGAAGGGGAAATCGATGGTGAAGTCAGTTCAGAATCTATGAAAGTCCCTATAGTCAGTGTATCGAAAGAAATACTAACTTCTAAATCAACGAAAAAGCCTCCGCTGCGGGAAGAACTATTAACACCCCCGGGAGATACTAACGCAGAAAATACTCAAAATACTTTCAATTCTGATACTCAAATACTAACTTCTAAATCAACTAGCAGGCCTCCGCTGCGGGAAGAACCATTTACACCGCCAAGAGATGCTAATGCAGAAAATACTAAACATGCTTTCAATTCGGGCACTCAAACTGAAAAGCCATTCAGTTCTTACAACAAAACGACGTTCCAATCTAATTCAATAAGGCCTATTTATGAGGAAGATTCTTATATGAAGCCAAGACCATTTACTATAAATACTTTGCCGTTAGACCACCAATTACAACAACCACACTGGCAGATAAATCAAATGATGGAAAACTCAACAAATGGATCCTACGAAGAGAGTCTTGATTTGAATATAGGCGAAGAAATTCGACCTGTATTGACCTCGAAACCGTCAGAAGTACCGAAATTACCAACGCGATTATCCGAATTTGAAGATAAGTACCAGAATCCACCAAGAAATGTAATTCCAGTGTACACTAATAATACACGTGTTGCTAATGAAACTAATATCATTACGTCTACAGTTCATATTAAAGACAAAAAGCCATTGATACTCGAGCTGCCTGAAAAATCTACTCTTCCGTCGTTTACTATCACAGGAGATTCTGATCTGAATCGTTCATCAAGCGAAATAATTGATTTATCACCTCCACCACCCACCTTGGATTATAACTTTAAGCCATCGACTAATGATGAAATGATCATGGGTATGAGTCCCCCACCTCCAAGAACACCATCGATTGTACGTCTTCCTCCAAGAACACAACAGACACCCCGACCTATACCTATTCGTACTCCGCCCCCATACAGAACTTTGCCTCCAAGGACTCTTCCTCCCCGATTGACTACACAGCGTCCTGTAAGGAAACCTATACCGAAAGATGAGGTTTCTACATATAGACCTACGTATGATATAATTAATAAAATGAAACGTCCTAATTTCAACCGGGACCAACCATCATCACAACTGCTACCACCTCCTATTGAAATGCCGTCTAAGGTGATGAGTCCCATTGTAGACATTCCAACTCCAACAATAACTTCAGTTCCAAATGTTGTTTTCCCCACTCCAATTTCATCGGGATGGCTTACATCATCAGGCTTTGACTTTTCATCAAGTTTCAATTTTGCTCCTACTTCTGTTTATTACCCAGAGGAATCACAACCATCTAAAACTCCGGATTCATATGAAACCATATATCCAGAATCTTCTTTAGAAAATTCTTATAGTACTTCTAACGAGTCTTCAACAGAACGTATCAATATAACTCCATTGATACCTTTGGAACAGGATCAGCCTAAGTTGAATAATGAAGTTGATGTGAAAGATAGAGTGCCTCTAGACGAAAATCAAAGTGAATCTACTCAAGATGAATCAAGTCAAGAAGATATAACTACTGATAGAATTAAAGTTATTCCGTTGGGCAACAAGAACAGAACACGTAAACCGTATCCGATCCGAAATGAAGAAAGGAAACCAAGTACTTTTAAATTCAAACCACCTACAAAGCCTACGCCAATCATTAAACCGACAAGAACATTATCCCGTCCAGATATACCGTCAAGATCAGTGTCAATAACGAAAATAATTAGACCCATACCATCTAGATTGCCAATACCAATACACACAACGAATATTATTGAGAGTTCCGAGTCACCAATCGACGAAGAATTCGTGAAACCTACCGAAGTCTTAAAAGAAAGTGATTTCCCAACTTTATTACATCCTGAATTGCCGTCTGTTGTAGAGAAGACCGTTACATCAACTTTAACCATAAATCTTGTAAAAACAACTCCTGTTGTTAAACCAACACATCATTCCGGCAATGAAGTTAAAATTTCAGACGAAATTCAGCCAACCAAAACTGAATTCAAGACTACTGTAGTTACACTTACAAAAACACTTTCTGAACCACCGAAAACAGTTTCCAGTATTGGTTATGTCAACTTAACTCACACACTAACTGTTACGCATACAGAGACAAGCTTGGTGAGCCAATCAGAAGGGGCAGTCACACAGACACTAACAAATACTCAAACATCTACAGTAGTAGACGTAGTGACAGAAATATATACCCAAGTACAACCTACAACTATAGTTGAAACTGTTACAAAACACATTCCTATACCGCAAGTCGAGCCTACTCCTGTCCTGGAAGTGACAACGAAAACTATCGCTCCTCTTGACGATATTACTATGTCTTCTGAGGAATCTGATAACTTCATAATCAAGGACACAGAGACGACAGAAAACATTCAAAAAATTGAAACAGAGAGTGAGGGTGACAATGATACATTCTTCGTTGTCATGAACAAATCCCAAAACGGTGGTAAATCTCCTCCAATCAGCACAGACATTGAAACAGGAGAATATGATGGAGTAACAAGAAACGAGCAAGTTAACAGCAACGGAGTGTCCCAGGTGCTTTTCGGCGAAATTTTATTAGCTGGTACGCCGTTCTTGGAAACAACAAACGTAGTTAATCCAACAGGTGAGTGGTTTAAACATTTTCTTGTTTTTCGTGTATTTGAGCATTTAATATTAATGACTTTATTAAAGGTGTAGGTTATGGCAAGGAGTGTCAACCAGATTGCAAGGCCTCAAGGAACGAGCGTTGTCAGAGAATCGATGGCATCATGAAATGTGTGTGCCGACCTGGCTTTGCGAGAATGTTCCCAGATAGACCCTGTAAACGTAAGTTTGACATCATTGTATTTGACATCGATTGTTCAATTAGTCCTCAAATAGTATGTTGTGATCCATCCATCACCAATACCATGGTCATCACTACGATCTGGGAAAAAATGACGAATAAGTATGTTGTTTTTACATACTCATTCGTTTTGTAGCGGAAGCAATTGACATATTTTTTGAAGCGAAAGCCTTATAACTAACGCAAAATGTAAAGTAGAGATTTTTGGCTCCGTTCGCCGCAATAGGGGTTGAGTTTCCAAAGTCCTTTTCTAATACTTTCCTGCAGAGCCTGTAAAAGAATATTAAATGGAAACCGCTTATAAATTTGGGCAGTCCTGGGCGCAGTAGCTTACGCTTTGGGTTAGTCAGTTAATTTAAATTTTATGTGTCCATCCTTTAAAAACATTATCACCAAAACATTTCCAGCTACGTACACGTACTCAGTGAAACTAGCCCTCGGATCGCAAGGCGACGAGCGCCTCCAGTTCCACGAGAACCTATCAGATAACTCCAGCAAGGAATACCACGCGCTGGCCGTCGCTACCCACGAGGGCATCAACCGAATGGTGATGCAGTCGGACCTCCGAGACGTATACCACGGTGTCCACATCACTGGCTTCCAGCCGGTTGAGATGAAGGGAGGGAACGGCGAAGTTTACCAGGGAGTCTTGAATGATTTCTACGTGCAGGTGAGTCAGGTGTATCTTCGTGTGATAGCAGTACTCTTATTCTGAGGTTTTTACAAGGTTCATTCCTTTTAGTAAAGGTGCCGAATATCGGCAACTATTTTACAAAAAAAAAACATACAGACGAATTGAGAACCTCCTCCTTTTTTGAAGTCGGTTAAAAATATGCATAAATTAGCGCCATTTACTTAGTTTTCTTATTTTATTTTTATTTCTCTTTTTGGTAAATGTGTCATATCTTTAGACAAATTACGGCATTATAAATTATGTACAGTATCTTTTAGTAGTAGCTTCTTGAGGATGATCCGCCTTATCAATTCGGTGTGTTTTGGTCAATGAGATGCCGACGCCAACATTGCCGAACGAACATGTTCACTTTAAACAAAAGAACAAGATCATAAGTGGACTGTAAATGCCATCAGCGTGCTTCTAAAAAGATAGACAAAGTTACATCGAGTTATATACTTTCAATTATGTATTTCATCATTTTTCAGCTCTCTGACAACGCACACGAGAGTCGTCTGAAGGAAGTCATAGAGAAATACCTGAGGAATAACAACTTCAGCCTTGGAGGCACTGACGTACACGCTGCTGGTGAACTGGTGGAGAAATTGGATGTTAGTGGTAAGTAAGACATCTACTTATTCTTTTTATGTCCCACTATTGACCATGGGCACTGACCTCTATAATATGGACATACGATACCCTTTGAAATGACAGCTCTGTAATGATTCCTATTTGAAGCGCCGCT